>JAQGCC010005120.1:0-12009 GCA_034698905.1 Xestoiulus laeticollis
TGGGAATTAACACTCGGAAGTTTGACCTGATCCACGTTAGAAGACGCACATCAAGGTAGGTGTGAAGAAGGTGTAAGCGGTGCATAAAAAGTACATCATTCACCGGCTTTGCCTCAAAATGTAGTATTGAAAAAATAAGCCTATTATTAAAAAATGTGAAAATTTTGTAAACTGGTACGATACGGAGTATGGTTCTATAGATTACCAAGAGGAACAAATTCAGATGTATTAATAAAATTATGACATTTTGATAATGGGAGAAAGCATTTTCTAACTATGCAGAGATAGGACAATAAAAAAAAAAAACATTAAAAGGAATCACTACTTGGCAGTGAATCAGATAAATTTGACAATGCTTAAGTGATAACTGTATAGAAATTGCCAGGATCACCACAATCCAGTCTCTGTTCAAAAACATGCATTTGTGTTACAAAAGTGTCTTTTGATGTTTCCAACAACAGGTACTTGCTGCGAGTTATTTAGGTTTCTTACAAGTTTCTCTAGTTTGTGGTGAACTTGTATGGTTGATTTCCCTGCCTTACGGCTAAATGTTCGATTTATGTAATATTTAGATCTTCGCAACGCATCACTTGTTCCGCCTCGGTTTGTGCAATTCCTTTATTATATTAAATTGCCAACGTTTAATATTTGTCTGTCTGTTTGAATATGAGACCTGCAAGATTTTCTGCTGTTGGCTTACATTCAACACTGCAAGCAGACAGCCAAATGAGTTAACTTGATATAACCAGTATAGGGTTAGTCACATATGCAGTTGGGGCCGAGTGGTTAAGGCGATAGACTAGAAATCTATTGAGCTCTACCTGCACAGGTTCGCATCGAGGTGCTCAAGAGTTTTGCTCAATTCTACTCAATTCTGCTCAAACGCCTGAATACCCCAGGTGGACAAAATAGATATAATTGCAGAGAAGTAGTCAAGGTTGATGTAGTATAATGTTTATGTTGAGGTTTGGAGAAAATTGTATGAAAACAACGTACCTCATTCAACTGAATTATGCTTATATAACTTGTAAAATCTTAATACATTAAAAAAATTTTAAACTAAAATAAATATGACTAAAAAATCAGAATTTTTGATTTTTAATTTTTAAAATTATTTAATGTTTTTTTTTTTACATTTTACAAGTTTTAATATGCATAATTCGGTTGAATGAGGTGCATTGTTTTCATACAATTTTCTTCGAACCTCAACATAAACATTAAAATAGATATAGCCATATATATATATGGCCATATCAGTATATGTGAGCAATTTTGGATGCAGCCATATCTGGAAAATTTCATATATGACCATATCTATTTTTTCCACCTGGAAAGATTCCACTAAATCATTTAAATTTTTAGTCATGATTAAATGTTGGTGATGTCCGCCCTGCATTTGATCCTCGTTTACATTAGGCGAGGTTATGCAATTTATCCTTGTTTACATTTGTTGCGATCACGCATTTTATCCACAAGATTGGCAAAGATGTGTCCGATTTTAAATTTATATGCTAAGTATAATTAAGGTCCATAATTAATCTTGTTTCAAATTTTCGTGCCTAATAAACATTTTAGAAAAAGACATGATCATTCTAAATTAACAAAGCTTAGTGTGAAAACGGATGCTTACTATTGGTCCTTCTTTTTGCATGCAATTAAACGATGGAATAATCTTCCTAGTGATAGCGTTAACTCATTTCAAATTCAATTTAACAATGATGATGGGTTAGTCGCTACTGACGTAGAAGAATTGTCATGAAAATGGGTACGACCACCCACCGTACCACATGGCATTTGTTTGCTGACTGTAGGGTACTGAGTTGAATTGAATTGAGTTGAATAATCAAGCTATCTTCAGCTTTGATAACTATATCATCTGGGATAAATAATGCCTTATATTGACCATATTTGGTTAAATTTAGTCTATATAAGCTTTCCACCCAGGCAAGCCATTAATGTAAATTGCAAGTTGACAGAAGTCTAGTTTCAATAAATAGGGACAATAACAAGGATTCACCCTTGCAGTAAACAGGGGATTCAGTGTAAATAGTTTTATCGGTGTTTAACTATTGCAATAATGCTCCACCGTTTTAACTAATATTCAAATTACCACCGCTTCAGGTTTTTTTGCTGGGTAATATTATCTTGTTTCGTTTTAGCAAACGTAATTATTTGATGCAGCTTTGAGATGAGTTTTTGTATTGCTATATTTAATTGTTGCGAAAGCAGTAGGTTAGTCACATCCTTTGCAATGTTGCAAATTCATGCAATTACAATAATACTTGATCCACAATAGCAAATGTGCAGACTTTTGGTAAAAATTGTCTAGTAGAACCTAGGCCAACTTAATTATAATTTGTGACTGTAAAAAAAGTCGTGTTGTTGTGTACCTGTAAAATGTTGATTTTTTTGGCACTGGTGACATGATTGCAACACTCTGTTTTTGAACATTTGAATTAATCGGCAATTAATTTAAATTGTCATTGTTAATTTAAAAAATTCAGATTTTTTTAAACTTATGCAAGAAATGGCTTAATTTGGAATAATTTTTTTTAAAAAATTATTGCAAGTGTGAAGCTTTATGGTGTTCCCACTTTTTTAAAGATGGTTCAGTGAGGACCATTTTTTTTTTGCCAAAATGAGTTGAATTTTTCATGTTTATTCGAATTTTTCATTCAATTCCACCCTCACTCACTGTGTTTTTTCTCGCTTGGACGCCTTTGACCTGTGTTGACCCTCATCATATTTATAATGTTCAGGAACTGCGAGACATGACCCCTTTCGGAGGTTGCTATAAAAGTTGACTTAATTGCTTTGCTATAATATGTGCCATTATTAAGAAATTGCATTGTTGTCAAACGACGACGTGTTTTGTCAAAAAAAGTACTTAAAATATATTGTTTGCATTTCAAAATGCGTCCTGAATTCATCTTTGGATTTAAGCATTTTTCTAACAATTTTAACAATTTAAATATATGCTTTTTTAAATTCAATCTCTTACTTATTATTAAAGGGTTCTAGTAAATTTGTTTGAAAAAATTCAAGGATTTTAAGGGCTACACCATAAGTTTTTAAGAACCCCTTTCAGGTCCAATTGCAATAAATATTAAGTCATATAATGCCAATTTCAACATATTGAATATAATTCATTCCAGTAATAAAATGAAATTTGGGTTGGAAAATTCAGAAATTTCATAGAGTAGGCCTACATATAAGCTATTTAAAATGCAAACATGTATTTTCTCACATTGAAGGATATGATAATATTAAACATACAAAAAATGTGGGTTATTTATAAATTTAATATAAAAATGGTATAAAAAATTAATTTTATGACTGTTAGAAATAAAATGGGTAGTTTTCAGCTCTATATAAAATCTAGTGTTGTATGTCAGAATTTCATGTAATATTTGGAGAAATTTCACAAAATTTTATGCAAATGGTAAAATGGTGCTATGTTGCACAGCCAAACCTCATTCCAGTGGGGAAAAAAATGAATTTTTGGAACCTGTTTATAACAGATTATCCAAATCAACAGAAATTCAAGCAAAATTCCCTACTTTTCAATGGGTTTAAAAATTCACGTGCATTTTCCAGACTATTAATATTTACTGTAATATTTATTATTAATATTTGAAATTTTAATGTTCAAAATATTAAAAATATTAAAAAGAAATTCTCTATCAATTTGATTCAATGTTGTTCAATGGGTTCAATGCATGTACATGTATAAATGCTAAATACATTTTTATAGATAGCATTGAACTCATGTCATGAAAGCTCAACGGAAACGGAAAAGGTGTTTTTGCTTTGTCTAAAGCACCTCTCATGTTGTTTTTTTGATTTTTTTTCTGTTTTACCCTACACGACTTTTCTGTAACAATGTTCTGCCCACTCAGTTGACATTGCATTCGAAATGCAAAGTGGATTCACTGAAATCTGATGAAAAGGTCAGATAGAAACATTGAAAAAATTACCCCATTTCTTACTTGATGACAACCTGTTTGCCTTTTGTGGTTAATCATTGTGAAGGTTATTGAAAAGTATGTAGTTAAAATAGAGCGTACCACCTTCACATTAGAAAGGGCAGTGAAAAAGCGTTAGTTTTTTTTATCTATCTGATGATGATTGGGCATCCCAAGTTCCCATCAAAATGAGCCTACTTGCTTGATTATCAATGTTTAATTACTTTGATCGCTGTCAAATATCTAAACTTGCAATCGCCAGAAGCAATTGAATGAAACCTCATTTATCATTACTAATTTTTATAGTAATTGACGTAAAAAAGGAAATGGGGTGAAGGTGCCACAAACTTGGGGTAACAACTTGTTAGAAAATCATTTTTTTTTAAATTGATTATCTGATTGGTATAGATAGAAGTTTTGGTGGTGTGAAATTTCACATTTATTTATTACTTCTTGAAGTCCAGTGTTCAAGTGCTTGAATTTGTAGTCCTTGGATATCCTCAATAGATACTTTTTTATGTGCAAGATAGTACCTGTACCCTATTATAAATTTAACCTATTATTAACAGAGATCTTTGTGTCATTAGTACAGTGACATCAGTTTAATTAATGGCTTGTTGAGCTCCTTTATCTTCTTTAAGACTTGAAGTTCTAAGTCTTTTTTACATGATTTACCAGTGAAATGTGATTAGTCTTTCGCTGCCCTATTTAGACTGCTGTATATCAAAAGGCAGTCATCAGAGTGTGAATATCTTGTCAAAAAACGTGCTGAACAACAAGATAATTACACAATGGTGCTAATGGGTTCTATTAAACTCTGCTGTTAAAATGTGAAAAATTTATCTCCTGGAGACCTCATTTAATTTTAGAAAAATTGATTTAAAAATAATGTAGAACTTAGATGTTAGAACTTGTTCAGATACAGTACAACGAGTACAAAATTTGACATACATTCATTATAACCGCAGTTGTGCAACATATTGGGGCCTGATGATAAAGCCCTTTTCGATGCTGGGACCATAACATTCTCAGATGTCTTCACATCTCAATGGCCCTTTATGGCCCAGTGTTTTTATAATATTTTTGGGTTATGGCACACTTAACTACGTCTAAAAGCCCTTGCTTTATAAAATAAATTATGTGTATAGAACCAAATTTCAGTAAAAATGGTAGTTAAGTAACAAGGGGTAAGGTAAAACGGGTAGGAGGAGTGAGTTCCATTCTACACCTTCAGCTTGGGACACTGGATCTCGAACCAGCTGCATTTGGAATCGTCCAAGTGCCAAGTCGCACACATAACCACTGAGCCATCAGCTCATAACTGAAAAGTAAGTGAGATGTATGTCTTGAACTTAGTGGTTATGCTTAGCTCCTTGATTTCGAGAGACCCGGGTTTAAACCCCGGTCGGCTATCCTTGTTGTGGTTTTTCGTGGTTTCCCACAACCTCCCTTAATTGCCTATAGATCTATAGGCACGTAAATCGAATGCCGGGATAGTTCCCCAAAAATCGGCGATGACCATATACTCTTAATTCCCATTAAAAATTCTGGCACTTTGCCCCCTGCCACATATGGCATACTACATGCTGACTGCAGGGTAAGAAATTGAATTGAATTGAATTGAACCCGCAAAACTTCAAATCGCCCATGTCCGAAAGTCGCAGACTATTCGAACTAAGACACCAGTCAATAGTTAAGTTAGGTCATTACATTTGGCTTGTTGTACATAAAGCAGGATGCACACAAAGATGTTGACCATGTGGTGATATGGCAAAGTTGTGGAATCTATGTCAAGTTGCCGAGACAATCCTATTAATTTGTATGTATTTGCCTGGCCCGTATGCTGCAGTGTCATCATATCACCAAATGCTCACCATCTTGGCGGGCACAATGTCTGAAAGAGTATGTTTTATCAACCTAGTATAATTAATTATTTATATAAGCAATGGTTCTGCTCTTAAGTCTTCATCAGGTGCCTATCTTGCAAGTCTTTTAAATTTCCAAGTTAGGCCTATTTTGGGATTGAAACATACACTGTTAGTAAGCCTTCATTCATATTGAAGGGATGCTAATAGTGACCTTGAAAGCAGAACTGGTGTGCATTAATGCACTGGGTCGGTAAAACATCAGGTTTACTGTCGATATCTAAAACTTCAAACCACTTGAAGTATGGAAAGAATTAGTTAATAGAGGATTTTATAATGGGGGAATTTATGTAGCTTTATAAAACAGTGTTGAGTTATTTTAGAAAGTAATGAAATTTTTAGTGATTGCGATGATTGCATTAATAACTACATCTAAATGTACAAATTTTCTGATATTTAAAATTAAAGTATTAAAAAAGCATTAATGAAAAGCAAAGGGTAGACCTTGTTTAGCTTTAAGCTAGTAAAAACACATTTTTAATCGGCTTACTTTCTTTGCTGCATAATAAAACATCTCATCTCAAGATGCTTTTCCCCTTGCTACTTTGATATGACATTAATTTTATTATGCTGTTTTTGGGCTTTATAAGTGATGAGGAGATAATGGATTTAAATTATTACCGAAATAACCTTTAATTATATTGTAGTCCTAAAGGTTTTTTTTTTGCGGTAGGAAGAATTTAATGCTTTTGAAGATGCAATTAGAATTAGAAAAAGTATAAGAAATAAGACATTTACATAAATGATTTTAAATGGGTTTCAGCAATTAATAGATCTTCTTTTATGACTTAGGCCTACCAAGATAGAAATTCTATATCGTATTTGGGTGCAAAAATGAAAATTGGATCTGCATGCGAGGAGATATACTTGGTTACATGTGCTAGGACTCCTACAGGCCCTTATAGTGTTTACTTATGCTTGGATGACCCCTTAGGCTTTAAAAAGTACTTACTTTCTCAAATGGCATTCAATGTGCCTAAAAACTATACTTTTTGAAAATGCAGTGGACTCCGCTTAATGGGATCACTTTTGTCGCAGACTATTTTGATACTAATACCCGAGCGATTTTAATACATGTACGCGAATAGCAATAAGAAAAAAAATCATATTTCTTTAAATTTTAATTCTAAATAAATAAATGTAAGGACTTATTGCCAACAATTTTTCTGGAAAATTGACTAAGGACTAATTCACACCTATGAGGGAAATGACGTTATGGTACCATTTAGCAAAATGCCGAGACACTCGGTCGCACCAATAAGCGGTTATTTCCCAATGTATTCGAATTAGTGTCCTGGACTTAAAATTTATAATTTTTTTATTGTAGTGGTACCTGCTAGGAACAAATAAAATGTACGAGGACTTAGCATAAATATTCTATTTGTTTAATTTTTTTGTTTATGTATAAGTATATTTCATTTCATGGGTATATATCGATGTAAAGTTTACCAGAAACTCTTGCAATGATAAACTTTACATCGATAGTCACATAAAATGTGATGCTAGGTCCTCGTACATTCTATTTGTTCCTAACAGTTTCCAAAATGAAATAAAAAAATAATTTATAAAAAAAAAGCTTATCTGATACTCTATTAAGAGCTGAAACGTTGTGCGTATGGATAAAAGTGCTGGGTTGTTAAAATATCTGTCTTTGATTTTCGGAGAATGTTCTAATTACCCCAGTGGTATTTTGACTTTTGTGTTGTTTTTTTTTGGAAACGTCATCTATTATTGTTACTTGTGCAATTTTTCTGCATCACTTATTCCACATTTGATTTCTTCTCCATTTACTTCTTTTTGTGTTCGCTCTGTATAGTTAGTTGTCTTTTGAAATATTGCAAAAACAGGCTTGACGAAAATCCTTAATTTGAGATTGTTGGCAGGGCCTCGTCTTTTTTTTTTTATTTGATGTTTTTTTGTAGTCATTGCTTGCATATTCTCTCCAGTGTCCTCTTGATGTGTTGATGATGGCGGAATGTGTTGATTCCTGTGTAGAAAATCACTTGTTAATAGCATAGTTAATGGTAATTCCGAACAATACGTTTGGATTTCAAGTTAAAAAGACCATCTGGCGAAGGAGACACGCTACAACGAATTTCTTTTTCAAAGGGTATTGAAGGAGAGTAAAGATGTGGATGGGACAGATGTACAAAATCCTTAGGGGGTAAGACCAAAATTGAACTAGTATCAAAGGATTGGGAAAAGAGGGAAGGTCATTGATTTAAGAGGATGTTTGAATATTAAATTGATGAACAAAATTATACTATAAATGATTGGTAATATATTCAACCTAGTTTTTATTTACTTTTGATATAGCATTTAGGGCCTCGTAGCCTTTCCTTGTGTGTCTTTACATTTACAATAAGCAAACATGCTTCGGATAATTTGGACACATGGTTTTTGTGAATGGGTTAGGTGGTGTTGCTGTCCCAATGTTCAAATTTCATAATGACTTGTGGCCCATATGGCTAAAAAAAGTTTGAACACTCCAGTTTTAAAGGCTCAGACTTGAAGTCAAGAGTTAACCCTTATCACTTGAGTAATAACAAGAATGGAAGTGTCAATGGCCTTGGAATAGAGACAGGAAATGGTAGACAGACTGGTCCCTAATCCCTGAGGAACACCTTAAGTCGGCCTTTACTGAGTCTAAGGAACTAGCCAAGAGGCTAGGGGAACTCAGACGAATTTTTACGAATTCGTACCAGAATTGTTAAACTTGTTCAGCTTGAGACCGAGCTCCGGCTTAAGTCCTGTGTGATGGCGGCTCGATCTCAAGCTGGACAATTTCAGCAACTGTGGTAAGGGTGTTAGTCTTGCTAATGTCCTGGAAAAGCCCATGATAAGATGTCACATCTGTTAAAACATTTTGTAAAACTTTTTATTTAACTTCACATGAATGGTGCTTGCTTGTCTGTTTGTTTCGACTTCTTTGAGGTCGGCTTTAACCAACTTTCAAAAGTCCTAGAGAGCTAAAATTTTGTGTGCAGCTCAGTCTCCGGTAAAATTTTCATCTATCAAAATTTAGTAAAATTCGTTGTCATTATTAAGCCCACGTAATTGTCATTTTAAATGTTAAAAAATGCATTGATTACGCTACAGAGCGCATTGCAAGTTCATGCAAATGGGAAGACATGGTATACGAGCGCGCACTAGTGCCGATTAGCGTAAATAAAAGGTGTAATAGCCCATCCCGTGCTACGAAGAATACAAATTTGCAAAATAGTGGGGCCCTTACACAAGTAAATGTCTTATTTTTATACGACTTTTTTATTTAAAAAAATATATATATTTTAAATTTTTTAGCGATAAGCTTTCCGTGGGCTATATATCAAGCTAGATATGTATAATTTATTTCAAGGAGATTGAGAAGATTTTTTGTCGTGTAGAGCTTGTTTATGATCCAAATTTAACTTTCTGCACCATATATGGTTTCAACAGGCCATCGTCATTATAAAAAAATTAATTCTTCCATTATTTATATACAGTATTAGAAGTCTCTGCTGCATACAAATATCATTGCAATGGATCATATACGTTTCATTTTAAATTGCATGCAATTGCCAACCATTTTTTTGTGGCCTCAGGGCTCCTGGTCCGCCTTTATCTTCTTATATTCTTGGCTGTCACTTGAAAAAAAATACCTTTGGTTGGAAAAGGATGTTCAAGGAATGCCGCTTAAACTGTCTTCATTTCATATTCTAGTCCAACATAACATTTTGACAGACGTTTATCAAGCATCTTAATCTCTAGCTACTATATATTAAAGATTGCGTTTTGACATCCCTTAATCGCTAATTCTGCATTCCTTCATGTGCTAACCTCCCATCAGACCTAATATCAGAGTGCAATCAAAGAACATCTAGGCCTTATGGGGTTAATTTCTATAATTGGATCATTGAATGATATGCTTAATGCTTAACTTGGATAATAGCGAAACAAACGCTTCTAAGCACGCAATAATTTAGTGTTGTTAGCAAAAAAAATGGTAAAAGGCATTACCAGAACGCCATTGAAAAGATACGACTTGAATCAGGATGGTTTAGGATATTTTTAAGCTGTAAAAATTAGTGGTTTTTTATATTACAAAGTATAGATTTATGTGATTAACGACCCTTTGATGACCACCTTTGGGGTCTACTTGGCCCCAGAACTTTAAAATCTTCGAAACTTTAAATTTTATATTCTGGTTTTCTTTTGAAATTTTAAGTTGTTGCCATGCATTATTTGTTTCTAGCCCTTACTGCAATATTTGAAAAATATCTATTGATTTTCTGATAAAGTTTTCTGGAAGTGATGATGATGGTTTTTCGGATGACGAAATAGGCAACTTAAGGCCAAAATTTATCCAATTTGCCATGTTAAATTTTTTTGTGTTAAATATAGATGGTGGTCATCAGAGTTTTCAAAATCTAACAATGTCACTTCCTTGTTTAATTACTATAATTTTATAAAATGTTGGAATTTGAGATGTGTACAAACATGTTTTTAAGCATTGAACTAGCTAGCTATTAGAGGCATGCTGAAATTTGGATAAATGTGATCATTTCAAAAAAGTTATAGTGTCTAGTCCGCATCAAGGAAACAATTTCTTGAAACATGAAACTTGAAACATTTTATGACAAAAATGTTGCACATGAAATCTTATCTGGTGCAGCATGTTTGTGAAACATGATGTCCAAACCAATGCCACATAGTTGAAACATTTCATGAAACAGTTTCAAGTTTCAAGTTTCTTGTTTCATGGAAATGTTTCCTTGGTGTGGACTAGGCATTAGATTTAATGGTGGCTTTACAATGGGGCCATCAGGAATGAAAAGGTAATGCAAATGCCCTTAGGGTAGCTAAGCAAAGACCGAAACCCCACATAGACCTGTGTTTCAATGAGTTCATGAGTTTCAAGCAAAAGGTGTTGGAAAAGTAGTTAAGGCATGTTGGTATAAAATGGAAATGTTTTTAATCTGTATAATATCTCCATGTTTTTTTCAAGGCATATTTTGCATTGATTCTTTGTAAGTGATGAAACATGTCCAAAATTCTTTCCTCATAATTATGTATTGGAGTCATTAGCAGATCAAGGGTATTGATATACATTATTCAAATGCCTGTGTTAATTTTGACAAACCAATCATCAAGCATTTTCCAACTCAACAATTGCATTAATGTTTGTTGTAGACAATGTCATATCTATCCTGTGTATCTTTGGAATAACATAGGTCGTGAAAATGAAATTGGAGATTAAAAATCAAATTCTGGTGGGAAATCAACTCAAAATTGAATGACAGAAAAGAAGAATGATGAATGGTATGTGTATTGTAAAAACCGCTTAAATAAGTCGTGATGTCCACATTGGGATTCTACAGCATCCATACTCATGTATGTGTTAGAACACATATTCATCCAAGTTTCATGTATAATAAAACCAGAAATTCGTTGTGACAAGTGCAAATTCAAAAAAAAAGCATGAGTTAAAAATGAAAGGTTATTAAAAATTGATCAACCATCGGTTGCGATAACAGCAGAGCAAATTTTAGAATATCATTATAGTTAAATCCGGATTAGTTATTAGAATAATTAAAAACAGTTTATGCATGACATCAATCCATAATCCATATTGTGTATATTACTTCTGTTTTAATAAGCCCACAGTTAACATTCCATGTCTAGTCCCGCAAGGAGTCCAGGTTCACACGAACGATTTTTTGGCTTCCGTGTGCCCTTTGGCTGCGATCGCCAACCGATGGTTCGCTGAAGTATTTCGGTGTTCCGCAGACTCGTACTCTTATTAAAAAAATCGCGGTAGTGGTCTGCAGGATCCACAATTTTGAATTTAATGGTCCGTGTGGTACGTATACTAGGGCCCGGTGCACATGAGCGGTGTATGTGCCATCTTATACTAATCCACGAGACGCTAATAATCCAATGGGCTGCTGCCGATGCGTTACTGCTACATGTGCAGCACACCATTCGAAATAACATCTCGCCGAATCGCAAGACGGCACCCGCACCGCTCGTGTGCACTGAGCCTAAAAGTTGGCGACTGCTTGCCCTATAGCTCCACCGGGGTCTTCTTTAGAATACATATTTGTGTACATGTACTTGTGTGTGCTTAGGTCATCGAG
>JAQGCC010005121.1:0-12007 GCA_034698905.1 Xestoiulus laeticollis
ACGCCTCGTGTAACCACGACCGAACCGGCAAATAAATTTAGTTTTACTTTATCATCAAATTGGTGTGCTGTCTTACAATGATGACCACTTTCCAAGTTTGTTTATTTTATTACTAAATTCTTAAACAACTTTTTCTCGTCTTGTTAATTTTAAAACATTTCTAGTTAGAATTTTGACATGATTAATAAATTTGCTGGTGTATCAAATTTGTTTGCACGTTGTACATTATTATAGGTTAGATTTACAAAAGTGCAATGAACTGTTTACACTAGTGACAATCTGAAAAATTAACATAAAGCTTATATCCATTATAATAAAATTCGTATAAAATTAAATTTCATGAATGATACTGCTACTAGTCTGATTTAATTATTTAAAGAAGTGTTATTTAATATTCATGCACACTGACTATTTTAGGATGCAATGCCCATTCGTATGAAAGGAGCTCATCACTTCAACACACCAGCTGTTTTCGATGTTTTATTCCCTATGGTCAAGAGCTTTATGAAGAACAAATTTCTTCAAAGAGTAAGTACTTACCATGATGTAAAAAATGAGTTTTTCTATTATACAGAGAATTTTTAATTAACATTTCTTCAGCTTTATGTCCATGGATCCAAGCTCGAATCCTTGCACGCTTCATTTGATCCAGAAATGTTGCCAACCGAATATGGTGGTAAAGCAGGAGATCTTAGAAAATTTATTGGTACATCTTTCAAAATATTGTATAATTTTTGATATTTTTTCCTTACAATATTAACTATTTCTAATAAAATTTCGGTTATAGAGGAATTAGAGAAGGAGGTTATGGAACTTAGGGAATATTTAATCGAAGAGGAACAATACAAAGTAGACGAATCCAAGCGTCCAGGAAAGCCCAAAACTCAAGAGGATCTTTTTGGTGTCGATGGAACTTTTAGAAAACTGACTATTGACTAAACAATTGCGAAGACTGCAAATTCTGCATTTCTGAGATTAAATTGAATTTGTAAAGTTATTTGATTTTTACTTATCTTGAGATTTTCAATTCGCATATTATTGAAATATCTTCTTTGAAGTACAATTGCTTCTTTAAAAGTGAAAACATCTTGAACGTTTCATAATGTGCTGGTAAGACAATATGAATTACACATTGACAACTGTGTAAAAATGTTTAATGTATTAAACTTATAACACAAATGGTAATAGTAGTTCATATTTCATTATTGCTTAAACATGACTATTTAGGCTACAATTGATACTGTATGAACATTATCCCAAGTTAGATCCAGAATGCTGTCTTTTACTAACAGATTATGAAAACACAAATCCATGCTTTTTTCACAAAGTAATAATAATTAGGATCCAAATAATTAAATGCTCTTTTAAATATTTTGTTTTAAATTATCCCAAAATGAATCACTGTAATCCTATAATTATTTAGAAATGATTTTTTTAAAATTTAGTTTCTTAATACTGATGATATATGCAGAGTAGTTTAAAACAATTATTTTTTAAATTTACATGCATAAAATTACTGGAAAAATCATTTTTTAAACTTTATTCACATGAAACACATAAATTCAATTTATTTTAATCCCAAATGCTATATAATTAACTAGGCTATATAAAATATTTTCACATGACGATTATATAACGTCTTTAAACTGCATTTGAAACTTGGAACAAAGCTATCTACTCGGTAGTGCAAATGATATGAACCAATCTATTGCGTTGACAACTTCGTCATTATTTTATCCTACGATAAGATAATGCCCAATTGTGGAGAATGCAAAATGGCCCAGCATGTTAACTTTCAAGGTTTTTCAGAGTACCTTTAGTGGAATTTGCTTCATTAAAGCTGCAATTCGCCCACTCGTCCATTTAGTAAATTATCCTGGCAGTTTGTAGAAACCCACAAGAAAATGCCCAAACAGATAAATAAAAATGAAAAGTACGTGTGTACACTAAGTGCAGAACTTCAGGAAAAGGCAAAGAAGGAGCTTAATGAAGATCCAACAAGGAGAGCTGAAGATATTGAAACTCTGCGACAGTGGATGCTCAAACAGAGACACATCAATGGCAGAACTGGTGAGAATGATATATGAAATTACAATTTTTTTTAATATTGTTCGAGATGTGTTTGAAATGTGAAGTACAGAGTATTGTTCATATGGCGCATATTCAAAGCAATTGCATTGACAAATTGGTTTTTTAATGCAAATTAAGTTCTTATATTATGAAAAGGATATTTTAACTTACAAAATATTTATATTTGAGTACAATTACTGTATTTGCAAGATTTTTTAAATATTTTCTTACAATGCATGGGTCATTTGTCGATTGCAAATATTTTGTTCTTGCATCATTAGTTAAGATTTTTAATTAAAATGCTAATCATAATTTAATAAATATATTTATTAAATTATGATTAGCATTATATCAATTTTATTCTTATTGGTCAATAAGCCAGATAATAGATCTTTATTATTTATTATATTGAGTGTAAGTTAAAAGAATGTTAATAATAATCTTTATATTGACTCCGAATTTATATTCGTGGAACAGGAATTTAGATAACGATTAATTTAGTTTTTAGGTTTTGAATGGATTGTCTGACGATTCCTAAGTGATTTAACATTGATTTTCAATCGGTTATTGTAGTAGATAAGACTGAACAAGAAGTTTAAGGTCGCATATAATGTAGATAACTCATTCAATTGACTATGTCATTAGAAATGGCCTCTATTAAAATCTACTGCTATCAAATATGAAGGACAATTACATTCAATATAAAATTTACTAATTGAATCTATTTTTTCCAGACGATGCTACTCTACTGAAATTTCTTCGAAGTTGTAAATTCAGCATTGAAAGGGCAAAAGAAAAAATCGATAAATATTACACACTTAAAACTGCACTTCCAGAATGGTTCTCAGGGAATGATCTGAACGATCCTCTTCTTAGAGATATCATAAAAGCAGGGTAATTCACATAAATTTAATGTTCTATTCATAGGGAATTTCACATTCTATAGAACCATTTGTGGAGTTTGTAAAATCTACTCAAATATTTCCCTTCTCTTGATTTCTCAACTCCTTAATATTTTTTTATTGAGTAAACTAACTTTTTCTTTATGAATTCCCAAACTTTTTCCAGGGTATTTGTACCTATGGGGTACGACAAAGAAGGCAGAAGAATTGTCATTGGACGATTCGGTAATTTTTAATAAAACTGGATTTCTTATTATAGAATTTATTCATTTTGTTCATTTTACCCTTGTTTTCATCTATAGGTGTTCTGGATCCATCCAAGTACAAATTTGATTTGGTTCTCAAAGTGAATCAAATTGTTGCTGAATATATTCTGATGGATGAACAAACACAGATATGCGGTTCTTTATTTCTGTCTGACATGCAAGGGATAGGACCTGGACACGCGGCACAGATGACTCCAACAATGGCCAAGAAATCTATGACAATTTTTCAGGTTAATGAAACATATTTTATGAAATCTTTCAATTAATCATGAGTATTTCAATTATGCACAAGCCCACTAATTTTAACAATATTTAGATATGTACAAGGCAAACAAGCTCATAATATGTTATGCCAAATCTTTCAAAGACTTTTAGGATTGTTGTAGAAATGCTTTTTAGTTTCTTTCAATAAATTTCAGAAAATTCTTCCTGAATGTTACCGGTTTTGTTACCATAACAAGTCACCATAAGTTAAATAATTTTTAATATTTAAATGCAGGATGCAATGCCAATGAGAATGAAAGGAGCCCATTACTTCAATACTCCAGCTATTTTCGATGTTGTGTTCCCAATGGTGAAAGCTTTTATGAAGTCCAAAATGCTTCAAAGAGTAAGTGATAATAATCTGTTTTATTTAGTATCCTAAGATCATTCTTCAAGTTTAAGTTCTTCCAAGCAATATATTGCTAATAATAATTTTTATTTAGCTCCACCTTCATGGATCCAAACTTGGATCCTTGCATTCTGAAGTTTCTCCAGAATTCTTACCAACCGAATACGGAGGTACAGCAGGAGATATCAAAATCCATATTGGTAAGTTTTTTATATTTACTTTAATATGGTTTTTTAATGCAAAATAACATCAAATTGACTGTTGGTTTACAGAGAAGATAGAAAAAGATCTTATGGAACTCAGGGAGTATTTCATCGAAGAGGAACAGTACAAAGTGGATGAATCCAAGCGTCCTGGAAAGCCCAAAACTCAAGAAGATCTTTTTGGCGTAGATGGCACGTTTAGAAAACTAACCATTGATTAACGAGAAAATAATCAGCAACCTGTAAATCAATTATTATTAACGATTTTATAAATCGTTGCAGCTTAAACTTAAAATTTATTGATATTCGAAACAATTTAAATTCTATATTAGTTGAGAAACTTTGAGAAACTTGTGAATTTTGTGTTTCAAATGTTATCACTACATCACTACAAATTACAAACTAAAGTACACTTACACTTAATAAATTTAATTATTTTAAATTCTGAACTAAGTCTACTGTTTTTACTCATTGAGTTTGGAAATGAAACTTTTCAAACAGGCTTTAATTTTGTTTTCACTAATTAGTTTTACCAAATTTGGACATGGGGGATCATATTGCATGTTCACCACTCACACCATTTAATTAGCGCACTATTGATGCAACAAGTAGCCTTAGCAATAACCTTTAATTGTTGTAACTTTTGCACATGAATACAAAAAACGTAATGTGCGATATCAGGGCTCGTTACTTATTGGTTGGCCTGCCTGCTACATGTACATGTTATCAAATTTGGTGTGCCACTAACCTCGAATTTCGATAAACAAGCCACCAGACAAAGTCATCGAATAACAGATATCAACAATGACACGATTTTATGATACAAGGTTATTTTAGTTTAGCACAATCAATTTACCAGAAGCACACATTTTCGAGTTTTCAACAAAAATTGGTTGCAAAAATGCCTGCTACTGTAAAAAGAAACGAAAAGTATGTATGTAATTTAAGTGCTGAGCTTCTTGAAAAAGCTAAGGTGGAACTAAAAGAAGATCCAGTAAGGAGAGCCAATGACATTGAAGCATTGAGACAATGGTTGCTTAAGCAAAGGTACATCAATGGCAGAACAGGTATGGTTTGGTTTTCAAAATATGAAAACATTTGTTCATTAATACATAGCCTATATTCATTTACAAACATTCCATTTCTGCATGCAGTTCTGCTATCTAAGATAAAACAATTTTAGAATGATGATTTGATGTTAATTAATATATAAATAAGAACGTTTGTTGAAACTGTTTTCATTTTTATAACTAAAACATATAACGACTGAAACAAAGTTGGCTCTGAAATCAAAGGGCCTAGAAAACAATAAAATTTCAACTATTTTTTTGTAAATTCTCAAAACATATAGTCACAATGTAAGTAAATACCCAGTAAGTCATCAATTATACAAATGTAGGATAGAACTAAGCGATTCCTGAAGCCAGACTTTGACAAAACCTGTTCAATTTATTTAAAATTATTTTGGTTTCCAGACGATGCATTTCTGCTTAGATTTCTTCGCAGTTGTAAATTCAGCATCGAAAGGGCAAAAGAGAAAATTGATAAGTTTTATACGCTGAAAACTGCAATTCCAGAATGGTTTTCAGGAATGGACGTGATGACCCCATTGCTTTTAGACATCATAAAGTCAGGGTAAAGATTCATGTATTATAAAATATTTTTAATACTGTTGCTTATCACATCCTGTACCAAAAGTCCAAAATTTACAAAAATCTTACATGCTTCCCAAAAGTTAATGTGGCAATTTGTTTCAGAAAAGGCATTTACGAAACATAGTTATAAAAAATTGACCTCTTTACATTATTTCATTCAAGCATATTTATTGAAATTTCCAGGACCTTCGTACCTATCGGTTATGATAAAAATGGCAGAAGAGTGGTTATTGGCAGAATCGGTAATTGAAATAATATAATTACTACCATTTTAGTATTTTAGTCGGTTTTATTTTACAGATTTTCTCTTTTCACACAGGTAATCTCGATTCAACTAAGTACAAAGTAGATTTACTTTTGAAGGTGTATCAATTTATTGCCGAGTACATTTTATTGGACGAACAAACCCAAATTTGTGGCGCCGTTTTTATATACGATTTGGAGCATCTGGGAGTTGGTCTTGCGGCCCAGTCAACGCCAACCATTGTCAAAAAATTCATAATATGCATGCAGGTTTGTTACTGTTGCCTTCCTCCCCACACTTCCCCTCAATAACTATAACATTTTCAGAAATACTGAATATATCATTATGACTGCCATATTGATAACTATAATTACATTTTCTAGCGATTAATTAATTTATTTTACTTATGTTCTATTTAGGATGCCACCCCACTTCGGATGAAGGGAATTCATTACTACAACACTCCATCCGTATTTGATGTTTTATTCCAATTGGCCAAGAGCTTTATGAAATCTAAATTGATTCATCGAGTAAGTACTTACAGTAGATCAAAACTTCTCAAAACTTTTCAAAATATCCCAAAGCTTCTTAAAACTTCAAAACTTCTCAAAGCCTCTCAAAAACTTTCCAAAACTTTCCAAAGCTTCTCATAACTTCTCAAAACAAAAAGCTTCTCAAAACTTCTTAAGACTTTCCAAAGCTTCTTAAAACTTTAAAACTTTAAAAAACTTTTCAAAACTTTAAAACTTTAAAAAACTTTTCAAAACTTTTCGAAACTTTCCAAAGCTTTTCAAGACTTCTCAAAGCTTCTCAAAACTTTCCATAACTTTTAAAAGTTTATCGAAACTTACCAAAGCTTTTCAAACTTTTCAAAACTTTTCAAATCTTCCCAAAACTTATCAAGAATTCCCAAAGCTTCTCAAAACTTAAAAACTTTAAAAAACTTTTCAAAACTTTTTGAAACTTTTCAAAACTTTTTGAAACTTCTCAAAACTTTTCAAAACTTTACAAAGCTCCTCAAGATTTCACAAGGCTTCTCAAAACTTTCCAAAACTTCTCATAGCTTCTCAAGACTTTCCAAAGCTTCTCAAAACTTCTCAAAACTTTCTAAAGCTTTCTAAAACTTTCCAAAACTTTAAAGGCTTTCCAGTTGAAAACACTTTTGAAACATATCTAAATAATCAGTGTATCATATCATGCAGCTTTTATTCACTCAAGTGATGACTTATGTTATTTTTATTCAATTTCAAATGGAATCTCTAGCTCCATGTTCATGGTTCAAAACTTGAATCTTTGCATGCCGAAATTTCCCCAGAAATTCTGCCAACGGAATATGGTGGCACCGCTGGAGATCTCAGCAAATTTATTGGTAAAGGTTTTCTTAAATAATTTTCAATTTATTATACTATATATCTCCTAATCCTGGTTAAATTTATAACTCGATTGTAGATAAAACTGAAAGGGAACTTTTGGAACTTCGAAAATATTTTCTAGAAGAGGAGAAATACAAAGTGAATGAATCCAAGCGTCCAGGAACACCAAAAACTCAGGAAGATCTTTTCGGTGTCGATGGAACCTTTAGAAAATTGGCCATAGATTAGATTAAAAAAGGAGTATTTTCTATTTAATATATGAATAAGTTTTTGACAGCATTATGTTTAAACATAAAAATAATTACCATAATGTATGTACATGTATAATGAAACAGGGAAGGAAAGAATCTTTGGAAGTATTCCTATATTTTCAATTTAAAACATGACTCAATTACAAATACAAGTTTTGCTATTCATATTCGAAACAATAAACGTGTTTGCATATATAAAGCAAATTTGTTTACTACATATTTAAATAATTCACGTATGGGACTAAAATTGTAATAATTACACATTTTGCTCTTTTGATTCAATTAGGCTGTTCATTTATGTATCTATCTATCTAACATATCTTTAGTTTCGAACCTGAATTGCAATTTGCACAATAGACATTTTAAATAGTTATAAAAGTTATTTGGGAGCACCCTGTATATACCCTGAATAGTTGCGCCATCTATTGGATAAATTGAGAAACTCAAAAAATCTCACTTCCGGTAAGGTGTAAACATCATTGATGTGCATCTATTTGGATTAAAAGCACCTTTTTTAATCAAAGTTGTGATGTTTATATCATCTGTGAGAAAAACTATCGATTTTTCGTCATTCGTGTGTGGTTTTGGTCAAGTCTGGGTTACTTGAAAATTAGAAAATTTGTGCTATATAATGGAATGACACCTGAATATTGGGAAGGCCAATGACCGAATTATTCATTCGAAATACAAGTAGGCCTACATATACTTCAATAGTCACATGAAATCTCAGGTATGCTTATTTTAATCATTTTTATTCATACTTGTAGATCATTAAGTAAATTTGCAGTGCATAAGCTACCTTCAAATGGGTATATCTATTAGCATTCTGTTTAAGCTATCTATTAGTCACTTACTAGACACGTTATATATACCATGCATGCATCAGTTGTTTTCCAGTTATATAAGTAATTTGATATATAATTAACAAAAAAGCTTTTATATAAATGTACGTGTACCGTAGGCTATAAGCTTATATACATATAATTTTTGATCCGTGGAACTTATCACATGGTTAACTTTAATCGAGTATTTCCTAACCGTGGTTTGAATGGAGGCTGGCACCATTGACGGCCGCATGCATTTAATTTGAAGATCCTGTTTTAACACGACCTTATTCCCTTTTTTTTACATCTATTTTTTAATAAAAAGTTGGTCACGCAACAGTAATGAGATACAAGGATAAACAACACAAAAGGGAAAGCTATTTTTAGATTTTGGAAATGACCATGACGTCACTTGCTGACGTCTTCGCTTATGAAACTAGGACTGGTGTCTCTTATAATTGTATATTTTAATTAGCCCAAACCCTAAAATAAATTTAATGACCTGCCGAATGAAAGAAATCATTAGCAGAGGCTTTTGTTTATCGATTGCATAATTAATGATACTTTTGAGTCCTGAATTATATTTAGGGTATTTGTTATTCTCACATGTTATTGTTGTCTCGTTCTTCCTTAATTATTTGAGGTAAATAATGTAACTGTTGTACTGAACTAAAAACAAGAGGTTTGTAGTATTAAAATGCGCCATTATGAGATATTTTAAGCCCTGCTTGGCGTAATGATGTATAATTGCTAATCTGTTTATTGGAGATTTTCAACGCCTATAAAGAATTTTATGCTATGGCAATTATAATCGTCGACACTTTTTTATTATGGATTGGCAAGGGTAACGTTTTCAATCGATGTTGATTAGGAGTTTTCCACTCTGATGTTTATAAAAATATACTACGTTTTGTTCCGGAAATTAAATTCAGGAGTTCATTATCGTTGTCAAAATTAATTGGAGATTTACAATCCAGAGATTGTAAACAAAGTTGTAAACACATTCAGCTCTGACGTTTTTAAGTGTGATAATGGTAACATAGAGCAGGTTATTATTATTTAGCTCCACTAAACTTGACATTGCTACTTTAACATCCCATGGTGTAACCGAAAATTAGATATTTTCATCTGGAATTAATGCTGTTTATAAAAGACCATCCATTTGAGTTTTGAGGTGTAATAATGAGTCATGGGGCAACTTTCCTTGTTTAATGGTTGTACAAGAATTGCTCATTTATATACAGCAATAACAGCAAGGCATCTACTTGCATTCAATATCTCAGATAAGTTTTTGGTTCTCGACTAAACACGGAGATTTTTTCTCATAAAACACAACCTTTAAAATTAGGGAAATAAAACCATTATAGCATGTAAATACATGAAGCAATATATACATTATATTTAATGAACAATATCTACATGGTTATGTACACTGTACACGCACGGTTATGAACCCGTTAAAAATGTTTGAAGTGAACAAATAACGTCAATGATTGGAAATGACATCCTAATTTGGACCATAGGAAGTTGTACAGGAAGGTTGAATAAGTTCTTTGAAATTGAAGTAAGCTGTAGTATTACTAATACCGAAGTCAATTTCTTTTAATGAATAAACATGTGTGTTTCAAAATCATCCCAAAAAAACACCTGCCGCATATTGTTTTGTACACATATTTTATATTCCGGAAAATAATTAACCATAATTTATTTTATTATATTTCCACAAAACAGCAGCAAAAAGCATTAAGATTATTTTTTTTTTATATAAATGCATTCAAAAAAGTACATGTAGCTTCTGAATGGTAATGTCTGCGAGGTCATCTTAATGGCAGTCCAGACAATGTAATAAATATAACGCATGTTCCAGGCACCATATTAGTTACTTGGAATTATTTCTTTATTTAAATGCAAACTCGCAGAAATGCCACAATGCTCAGACTACCAAGAAGTCTGGCCGATTTGTATTGGACGACTGCATGTGAAATCCCATTAGTCAGAATGGGAAATGAAAGGACGTTTTAAATGACATTGGCGCACTTGAGCACGTATACAAAATCACGTATTCAAACGACGTATTAATCATCTTGTAGGCAGTTCATTCATAGAGTTATATAAGTTTCAGCCCCGTCCACAGGGTCATAATCAACTTCGGGGATGTTTTCTAGGAAATCCCCACTGCTGCATTGCCATTGGAGGAAACATGGGAAGGACAGTGAAAGTTCAATGCCTGGCATCGGATGACGACTGGTTCGCTAGTATATAGCATTAAATAAATTGGGTTATAAAGTGGCACGCAAATATATATAAAAAAAGTTGTTCTTCAGCTTTTTACAAATGCAACGCGTTCATAGGGTACAAAAAGCGATTAAAACTGAAGAAATGCATCTTTTCAATAGCATGTTTTGCAAGGTGTGTAGTCAACACATACTCGTAGAAAATTTATAGAGGTGTGTAAAAGGAGAAACAAATGCTCAATGAAAAGTCACTGTTAATTTATTGGTAATAGCATTGGCAGCATGGTGCTAAAATGATTAACAAATTGACACTAAAAAATGATGCCTTCATGTTGTGAATGTTGCTTAGACACATTTCATCCAACATGATGTAATAACCTTTAGTTATTCAGCCTTTTGTTGCATGATCCCGGTGTGAGGAATAAGAGTGTTAAAAAGATGTAAAAGATGTACAGTGTATGCACTTGCTGATGAATAACTATGTTACATTTTTGATAATGACGTCATATGAATCTTAAGTATAAATCGTAGTGTGACGCTTCGAGTGTGTGAATTTTATAGAAACAGGTCGTGAAGTCAGGCACAAATTAATAGCTTTGTAAATATGCCAGATGCCGTTAGGAAATAATTTGTTTTATATCGCCACTTTTTGTATGTATAAGCATTAAGCAGCTTGTTGATTGATAAACACTGTTTAATTGATGTTGACATATAGCAAGGATTTGGACTTTAAATGTTTCCTGAAGGATGATGCCTACCATTCCTTTAGCAATGTAGATGAACGAACGTAGAAAACATGCACACGCTACAAACATTTATTAAATTTATTTTATCAAAAAAAATAAATATATAGAAAGACCTTGATACTTGATTACTCTGAGACTATATACTTTTTGGAAATGGTCTTGAGTTTCCTCTGTTCGCGGAACCACGTTTCCTGAAAGCAGTTTAGTGCCGTTTGAATTCCGGCTTATTCAATTTATAGCCAAATATTAAATTAATTTCCTGTCCTTATTTTACAAACAGGAGATAGGCCTAATCGTCTTACAAAGGAAGATGAACTAGGATTAGTTTGGACAGATCGACATTCAAAAAACGATCAGAATAATTACATGTGTCAATATATACAATTTTATATTCAGAAGATAATTAGAAATATTTGTCCACTGGCCAGGCGTTCTGAGGACTACCAGAAGTGTAGCCTAATGTTCAGACATTTAAAATACATTTAAAATTTCAGAGATGTATGGCCACAATATGACCAGGCGTTCAGGGGACTACCATGAAAAGTGTATGGGACCATCCATAAAAGACGTCTGCGATTAAGGGGGGGGAGGGGGTCTGACAAATCAGACATTTCGGGACGTAGGGG
>JAQGCC010005122.1:0-12007 GCA_034698905.1 Xestoiulus laeticollis
ATTCGTGGAGAATTAATGCTGCAGCCCTGCATCCACAATTATATAAAAAAAGAATTATGCTTAGCATTTAAAAACTCACGAATTTTAGCATCGTGCATATCGAATTCAGGTTTGGGAATACATGTTTGCAATATAGTTTGTGATCCCAAGTTCAATATACAAAGGATCTTTTTTCAAGCATTCACTCCTCATGCAGGAAGGTCATTAAGGAAACAAAATTGGCTCAAAAACTATTCCATGGTTGCATATATCGTGTAAAAGGTTCATTTCTGGTGGAATCCCCATATATATAGTTGAAAGATTAACATTGTATATATATATATATATATATATATATATATATACCATTATTGTTTTAAAAATAACGAGAACTATATATGCACATGTATACATGTATATACAATATACGAAAATGCCATGGACCATTATCACCCTTGTAATATGCATGCACTGCAAAACGCGGAAGCTTTACATTTAACGAAATACAAAGGGCAAATTGTCGTGGTCCTCTGCACCATGACTTAATTTTGTCCTCATGCAGACGCTTCGAGGTTCTAACCTTGGCCTTTCCTAATTGCTTTTGCATGTTAGCCATCAATAGGGTTGCTTGATACAAAAAATAATAATATTAAAAAATGGAGACGGAAAGACTAGTCGAGGAACTTGGCATATATAAACATAATACGTGCACATGCCATGGGCACGACCTCTTCTTCATATAAAAAGCCGTTTGTGCTTATTTCAAAGATTCGAGTGAAGGAAGGGGAGAGGGGAAAGAGTCGGGCAACCACGATATGTACATTATAAAAAATGAAATGCTTATGGTAGGCTTATACGAGAACTTTAATAGCATGGTATGAGAGCTTCTTGACTTTTGTTACGAATATTAAAACCCCTTTGTGAATAGCAATTCTTATACAGTATACATGCATAATGCATGAAAAGAGTTGAACTTTGTTATAAATCATGCATGTAGTTGAGTTGTGAAGTCGTGCTCTGTTAAATTAATATATATATATATATATATATATATACTAAACTATACTAAACTATAATATATACTAAACTATAGACTACATTAATTTGCTGTTATATACATGTGCACATGTGTACGTATTTATAGATACGAGCATATACGATTAATGTAGTATATATCATTTTCTCCATAACACAATACGCTTATAAAATTACGTTGAGAAAGTTAATTGAGGTTTAATGTTAATTGTTTTAATGCAACTATATAATATTTATAATTTTGGTCATTTATTAGAAACCATATGCATGAAGTGTTCTATAATTATTTGGTCAATCATATATGCATATACATGTATTATAATTAAGCATCACATGCAGTTATAGTCTATATCAAATATTAAGCTTATTTATATATATATGAGTTATAAAATTTTGCGTGCAGGCATGCATATAGGCCAATTGTATTTTCTTGTATTTTATTTATTTGAAAGCAAGCAGGAAAATAAAGTATATAAAGTAATATATATATATACAATATATATATATATATATTTTTTGTAATATATATTAAATGTATATATTGAGCATGTTTATCGTATTTTATAAAAAAAGTAAAATTTTATAAGTTTCAAAATCATTGTGTCTATGTACTCATGCATGCATAACAAATATTCGCGTCTGGAAAAAATATAAATAAATGTTATATATGTATAGCACTATGCATGCATGCATTAAATGGTGAATTTAGAAATATTTCCATGTGGATATATTTTCTATCATAATATATACGTTGCGCTGTATAGCTATAGAACTTGCTGCATTACAAAATACATGTCAGTTTCAATTGTCATCACCATATCTGTTGAGATCTGGTATATATAATGAGCTATAACTGTTAAGATCTTATCGCATGATCTGTCGCATAACAATAAAACCATAAGTGGCATCAACAATTTACGTTAATTCAATTTACCGTTATAATATTTATATGTAACTCATTCGTTAATGAGATTAAAACATGCTTTTAACGCATACATGCGGTGAAAATTAATTCGGCTTAAAAGTCGATTAAATATATAAAGTGTATACATTTATTTATATTTTTTCCAGACGCGAATTTTTGTTATGCATGCATAAGTTCATCGTGCTATATATATATATAGTCTTATTTTATAATATTTAGAATAATATAGTTATTATATAACTATGTAATTTGTATATATAAGCTTATATAAAAATAAATCAATGAACACACATGTCAGTCAAATTATATAATGCACACGTTTCATGCAAATATATTTCATGAAAAAGCATTTCGGCTATAATTAGCAAGTGCACTTTTTATATATATTCTTAATTACATATAGTACCTACATGTACTTTTAAACTTTAAAATTTGCAAATTTAATGAATATACATGAAAGCATACATTGACCGAGAATATAATTTTTTAAAAATTGCTTCAATGTAAAATGTTGTCCATATATATAGTTATCAAAACGTTAATGTTTTTTGAAAACACGCTTTCTCAAAGTTATAGGGCTTGCATGTACTTTTAAACTGTATACAATTTATACATCACAAAAGCTTATACATTGACCGAGAATCTAATAATTTCTTTTAAAAAATTGCATAAATGTAAAATTTTGTCCATGTTGGACAAAATATATAGTTATCAAAACGTTGATGTTTTTGAAAACACGTTTTCTCAAAGTTATCATTTCCATGCTCTTTTTTAAAGTTTGTGTGCTGCATATAAATAAACACTTGCGAAGCATGCAGAAATATCCCAAAATGAGCGTGTTTCGTTAAATACTCACAATTGCATACATAATTTTAGAAACAAACAAAAAAAAAACATGGTAACACGATATAGATTGGGCAGATCATCACGACAGTCGAAGATCTTATAATCCATGACAGTGACACGAAAACGAATACATGTATAGGCTACCCACGCACAGGTTATAACGCGAAAATCGCATTGTAAGATATATGATATATATATATATTATAAACGCACTTATAATTCTCACGACGACCACATTCAATTTTTTTTAAGTCGAAAAAGTCCATGGTTTTTCTTCGTTACATTGGACGGTCAGACAGCATTATTCGCAAAAGTGGATAACGAAATATTCCCACAGTTTCCGAAGTAGAAAAAAGCAGATGTTGTTCGTGCGAATTTCAAACGTGCATAACCGACTAGAGTTGCAGAGTGAGTGAAGTGAGATTATAGGAGAGGTTTCATTTCCATCCTGCTGACTCTTTGAGTTGGTGTTCAAAGGGGTCAGTGTTTCGCCTCCCCGTGCAATTCGAAATGCAACGTCGTGACGCGCAAGTGCGATTCGAAATTACCCAGAAGCCAAAGCGTCCACTTCCCTCTGCACCGTATGCGCAATAAACTCTTCTGAAGTGGGATGGAAAGATGAGGAGACCAGAAAACGTTGGAGAAAAAAATGAAGCGGGAAGAGTGAGGCAAAAAAAAAAGGATTAATTTTGAAGCGAAACAACCAATGGTGGAAGAGAAAGTGAACGTTCGGCTACACACCATCAACATAATTTATAACGGCAGCCATCATTGGCTCATTTGAGCGGGAAGCATCGATAATCTTCCTGAAGCGGGTTTGGAATGGCAGCAGTCGCCATCATGAAGTCTTATTATTATTGTCGGTAATGGAGGATGGAGGAGCGGTTTTCCACCATGTGAACAAACAGTGCCATTTTTCGCCAGTTTAAACGAAGACTTTGCACATTTTCAAAAACCGTGTTGTTGGAATAGAACGCGTTCGAAAAATCTTCCCAGTTTCGGATTTTTCAAACACCGAATCGGCAGCCATTGCTTCGCGTGGCTTTACGTATAGTTTTGTATATACCCTGCAACGGTCGACTGTTTGTTTTTTAGGAAGTTATTCTTCGAATCGGCATCTCTCTTTTAATTATATTTTTTTCGGTGGAGGAATGGAGTGATGGATTCGGATGACCTGTAAGTCTTTTTTTTTTTTTTAATTTGCAAGGGGAACTACATACAGGAACAATATACAGGATTCTGTTATTATTTAACGGTTATTCTTTTTTCACGAAATTTCGGTAGGGTATATAGCACGATTAGCGGGTTTGGTGTGGTACAGAAAGCCGTTATTTTTTCAAATAAATTTTTTAAACAAAAAAAAAAAAATATGGCGGCGGAGATGGAGTGCTTTTTCGGATTGTTTTTTTATTTGAATGTTTCGAATGCTAGCTGCTGCATGGGACTCTGGCCGCCATTACTTGTCTACGGAGCTCCCATTGGTGGAGGGGAAAGCGAAGGGGCGTAACGAGCGGCTGTAATGAGATGCGCCGCCGGTGGCCAATCAGAGGCTAGCACGCGCCCACCGCACGAGGGCGGTCATGGGGTCAAGAAGCGATGACGTGGTGGGTGGAAATGGGCTCGTTTTCAATGCAAAGGGCACGCTAGCCTTGGCATTGAACTTGCCGGGCGTATCTGCAATGTCTGCTTGTCTGCACGCATGGATACGGCCTTGCAAACGGTGTACTCTCGGGGTATAATCTGCTATCTACCATATAGATTAGGCCTCGCCGCCAATTATATCGTAGAAATGTACGGCTGCATGCATGGCGAGGTTAGAGGTATATGGGGCCTATGCGCCCTTTAGTAATAAAGCGGGTCATAGATCACAGGTTCAGCGATGTAACCCAAGTGCAAAATCTAAAATGGTATCTAATACAGTATAGTGAAAAAATATATTGTGTACATGAGAATAATGGGGGCTAATGCTATAATGAGACGCCGATGCATGGTTTTATATATACATATATATATCAATGGGACTATTACATGAGATTTGAGATCCTTAATAATATAAGATTTAATGAGGATATTTGGAGTTCCATTCTATTTATATATATATATATATTCCATTTGCTATGGATAACAATATGGTGTAATCTAATCTCGTAATTAAGCAATGCATGGGTTCTCTATATATACGATGATATTTTTGGGAACCCAACATATAGACTATTTAAGTGTATAAATATATATATATATATATCATGCTACAGCATGCACCTCACATTTTTCTGATTAAACCACATGCCCTTGCGGGAAAGGGCTTAATTTCAAGCTTGAAATTTTGAACGTTTCTATAGAATTTATATATATAACGTCAACAATAACATGCATGTATTGTCAAAGTACTGTAGAAATATTTTAATTAAACGGGCCTTGAATTTTTAGCATGTAGTTGAATTCAAAAAACATAGGGAAATTAAATATCTGGATTTCAGTATATATATATAGCCTATAGCAAATTAGGAATTTTTTAGTTCCATCATGCAATATTCATCCAAACAATAATTCAAACACATGCATTCTTTATAAATAAGTTGTATATACATGCATGCATCCAAAATGCTTTGACGAAACGCGACTTATAGGCTACTATATAGATTTGTAAACTCATTGACATGCATGCTTTTTTTTAAATGTTAAATTCGAATAACTTCAGGCATGCATTTGAACTGCATGCATTCTAAATAAATTCTTTGCCCGATCCGTCTATGGCTCTATGCCTATAGATTAATTGCATATATGTAATGCTCGTGCATATACAATGTATGTGTATAGTGACAAATATATTTGTATGCATGTATATATGTTTGACGACTTCCAATGTATATAGGTATCCTATGTAATAAGATGTTTGTTTATATCAAATTAAGATTTGGGATTTTCGTTATAAGGTTGAAAAAATATAAAAATATTTCAATGACATTCGGTGTATTCGTATATAGTTCCTGTTCGTATTCCAGTATAAAACTTGCTGTTTTACATCAGCGAATCCTATACATAATATAGCGCGTCTTTTTCAATGATGAAATTTCACAGTATATATTATATGTATACTTAATTTAAAACAAAAGAATTTCGTTATGTTTTTAAGTGCCTATATAGTATATACAATTTAAATGCACAAGAAAATCCAACCCTGCATGCCATGGCACGTCGTGATATATCCCAATGCTTTCATTGGCCAATCGTGCAGACATGACGAAATCACGTGATTTCGTGATTTATTCTCTACTTGGATCTATTTTCGTTAACGTCTATCGTTGACGGTGTCAAAACCCCACCCATCCTTTGTTTGATTTCGTCGCAAAAACCCGATATCAACATTCTTAGCAACTAGCAAGTGTCAAGTCCGCCTCGTCTCACGTGATATGTGAGCGTTTGTGGGCACCAAAGGGCATTTCGAAGCCCTTCCCTAAAATCACTGTCGAAATTCCCGCCATTTTCTAGTTTGCATGCTGTGAGCGCCGCCTGGTGGACGGTGGCCGACAAGGCATGTTCTATAGCCGTGAATCGTCAGTGCGTTTTATTACCTATATTCAACTCGATCGTCGCCCATTTTTTAGACATCCGAGGTTGTATTTTTTTTTTATTTGGATTTTGGATAGAATTGAAATGTTTCGAGGATTGATTCTTTGCGCTAATATAGACGTCGTTAGGCCTAGCGTTAATGGCGTCCGTTATAACATTTACCAAAAAAGCAATTGATGACCCGCTTGATGTATTGTGAACATGTCAGGTAAAAACGATTTGCGTGTATGCACGTTCCGAGGTTTTCTTATTTATTTTATGCAAATGCTAACTGTGCACCCACTTCAATCTATCACGTAGATGTCGTTTTTGTTATCAGGTGTATTCTGTTCATCCTCCCCCACCCTCCCTTTTATTAATTATAATCAACGATGTTAAATTATGTAGCTTCGTGTGCGGGCTTGTTTGGAAAAGGGATTTACCCTTCCTTCACTGACTCGAACAATTCACTTAATAGCCGTGATGTATCGGTGTCCACTGTCCAAAATTTATTGTATAAGCTGCAGCTAGGGTCGTTCATTAATTATACGAGATTTTTAACCTGCATACACCTTAAAAATATTATACCTGTTTTCGATATGCTTTTACTAAACAAACAACATATGTTATACTTGTATCCTTAAATATATAGCTTTGTAATAATTTCAAGTGTTTACATATGCATGCACACGCATATATTGTTGCATGCCATGCATCACATGCACTGATTCATAATATTGTTATAATAGTTATATAATTTGTATAAAATCTATATATATATATATATGGACTTGCCCTATCATTTGCTGGGCAATTTATTGTAGACATACACATGTATGTGTATAAATTCTAAATACATCTTCGATCTTAAGAAATTGCATTGTCATGCTCGTTTTATATAATACACATTACATGCAACTCGACAATTGTTCCAATAAGATGTTTGTTTAAAATACACATAAATACGTGCACTGTATATGCACTTTAATTGAATCAATTGTTCTCACATGTACGTGTATACATATATGGTTATTATATATAAGTTATCGTGCACGTGAAATTTGGATCAGGAGTATATATTATCCATGGATAAGCTATACATTGTTTAATATTAAGTTTGGAAAATGTTATCATACAAAAGTATTTTGGTTTCATATTGATTATTTCGTTAGCATATGTTTATTTAATTGCATTAATTATGTTAAATTATATACTCTGTAATTGTTCTTATGACGAAATCTTAATTTATTCCTTCTTTTTTCTCTTCAGATATATTCGGACATTGGAATATACATTACACTGCTTGGTCAACTTATTATGACCACCGCAGATATTGTTTCAACAAAGATCATGTGGACGTATATATGCAGGATGTCGAACTCTAGAAAGGCGAATTATAAGGTATGAAGAGACTTAAATTATTACTACATGTATAAGAAACATATGTGGACTATAAAATGACGCCACTGCATTGCATGTTGAAGTGCCTGTTTGAGAGCAGAAGTTCTTATAAGTGTTCACAAGGACATGTTTAATGGGGCCTTCTGGACTCTTTGATTCGTGTAAAGAAATTACACCTGTCGGGTGGTTAAATTAAGTATACATTATTGTGGTCGACTATATGCATGTTGATGGTTTATCACAAAGAGCTGGCTAGCCTATACTTCAAGAAAGAAAAACGGTATAGTTTCCATGTATTAATTGGACGAATACTGCTCTGTTGCATGCAGGCTATATATGGCTTCATCAATTTCCATGGCAGCATTGAATGCATGGCAAGAATATAGGTGCAAATACCTTCAACTTCAAGAATTGAAGTTCATCGCATTTGGACTATAATACATGTATTCCCCGTGAATTCATCGCATTTGGACTATAATACATGTATTCCCCGTGAAACATGGCAATACAAAATCCAATGTGATTCAATATTTTGATGGTGGTCATAACCAGTTAACCACTCAGTTGTATATATACTACTTGAATATGTGGTGCAAACAATGGACTATGCATCAGTGATGACAACTATCAAATTACTTAAAATTCCAAGGGAAGCTGCATGAAAAAGAAAATTAAGATTCGTAACTACATGTATAATATAAGTTAATAAGTTTTATGTAATATTTATAAAATAAACCCTTTGTTTCAACCAAGATTTGTTGAAATATTAATTTATTATATTTCGAATAACCAGAAAAAAAAACACGTGAAATTCAGCTACAGTTAAAATTTGAATGTGGTTTATATATACCTAAAATATAATATAAGGAGCTTGATTGCAGAGAACATGGTTTTCTTATATGCAACATGGTATTTTAAAGTTTAACTAAAATTGTCTGAATTTCAGACGATATTGAGTCTATAAAAGTCTGCTCCAATGATTCAGTTTCCCGTTAATTATATAGTCTCAATTTATTTAAATAGTTGGGTATATATTGCATTACGTATAGAATTTCTTATTATTATAGTTTTGACCCATCCCTTAATTATATACTTATAGTGACGATCCTCCTTTTTCCATATTGTTTATATTGTTGTGGATTCCCTAATTTGAACTCTAGCCCCTTCTCCTCAGGTGTTCAGGTGCCCTTAAGGGCCAAAACCATCTCGTCGTGTAACAATCTCCTTAGACCCACGGTTCCTCCCTCGTTTCTCACTGCCAAATACACCTTCTTGAGTGTTTTGAGCTAAAGGGCACGCGTTTACAAGATGTCCACGGTGATAGTCAATTAGCCATGCTGGGGAAAGGAGAAGGGTCTTATTGAATTTCGGACAGGGTTAAGTAAAGAGAGTGGCTTTAGGGGGGCCACCGAATGCTTGGTCGTTTCTTATTTATGGTCAGTGGTCAGGGGAACGGGTCGCGAGCCGATAGCCTTAGGACAGCCAATTTTGTTGACAGCTGCTAACTAGACAAATATATCACCCTGACGATTTATGACGTCCTAAGTAGCACTTATACCCTAAAAGTTCGTTTATCTCCCTTAGGGGCGCATCATTAGGCGTAACTACTGGTTTTGACCCCTGTTTCAGCCATACCTACCTACATCAGCGTGCAAGGTCATCTTTTTAAGACGTTGAGGCATTCGGAATATAATGGCTATATAGTCTCAAATGGGCAAAAATTTTGAATTAAGGATATTACACCATACATTAATTTGTTTCTGTTGGTTAGAAATGTATGGGAGAAATTATATTTTACAATTATACGTATATATTTATGTCTCTCTTAATTTAATAATATATAAGCTATTCTGTTATGATGGATCGCAATTAGGGTGATTGTGTATCATCATCGATTTCGTGACAATTAGTTTTCCTGAAAATAACGCTTAATGAGTCGTGTATTTTATATAAATGTACATTTTGTAAATCTATTAGTTCATATTGAGTAAAAATTTCCAAGTCTTCGGTATAGCTACATACTTCAGTCTTGCATGATCATGATGACAAAATGATCTTCAGAGGTCGTTAGTGATTGTTTTGTCATCATTTTACCATCAGTCTTGCATGCATGATCATGACGACAAAACGTGTAAACGTATAGACATCAAATTTTTCATTGCTTTCCAATGCAATATTATATATATTGAACAGATTTTTAGGCAAGCCCTGGTCAAATATTCCATAGAAAACAATAGAGAAATTCTATTGGTCTTATTGGCTTCTAGTATTCTATTGACCACTTGACAATAACTTAAAACAGATCAAATCAATATAGTAAACAATAGGATTTTTCTATGATCCTATTGTTAACAATAGAATTCAAAGCAATACAACTTTATGGAATTTTCTAAATTTTTTTGAAATTCTCAAGTTGATATAATATAAAAATAAATTTCTAATAACGTATAATGCTGCACAGTATTATAGTGAAAAAAAAAATTAAGAAAATATATTACATGCTTACATCAAAATCTGTCTATTTTTTCGAAAATTTTACATTTTGTATATTTCAAAATTGCTTTACAATGAAACTTTCAAATTTGATAGTGAACAAGAAATTCTCTCATTAAAAGCAAAAAAAAATTGAATTTCAAAATGGCGGCTTCAAAGTCGTTATTAAGGCGGATGCATTGTTTTAAATTGGCGTGCGAGATTCTAAATCGTGCCGCGTATTAAATTTTACAATGCACGACTTCTGAAGGAGTTTATTGCTGTTTTAGTCCGATTCTATATGGTCTTGCATTAGGCTTATCTTTCAGCGTAATATCATGCTGCTGCCTGAAATCATCTCATATGCTTTTGGGTGTGGTCCCCATATACAGTATACCATTATAGCCAAAGCAAATACACGTATGCGTCTATGTGCACATAGACAAAGAAGACTCGTCTCCTATCAATGGCTTCGGTTATCCGTATACGCGGTGCATGGTCACTACGGTCATCGACCAGCAGGTTAACACCTTGTCCACCCTAGTATACCCGTTGATCCGAACTTGTGTTCTAAAATGAAAGGGTATCCACAAGCTCGCTTTGACGGGTGTTACAAGGGCGAGACCAGTTACAACGGATGAACGACGTCGTGCTACCGGATGTGGCGCTAAAATCAAGAGGTGTCAACCATGTATGTTATAACAGTTTTGTCGAAATTCAAAAAAAAAAAAATGCCACGATGCCCCTTGACCCTGGCAATCTTTCATTGCATCGAAGCCTTGATTGATTGCCAGCTACAGGAAGTTTAAAATTGAGCCCTGCAAACCTAACAGTTAAACATTTTCAATATTTTAAACCTGCACCCATCATGCACCTTGTGTGTCCATTTGGTGGTACATGTATCCTAAAGGGGTTTCTTCACGTGCTGTTGTCCCGGAAACGCGATGGAAACTACTGTGAAGAATTAAGGCGTGTTCCCGGTGTGAGGTAGTAGGTTGTATAGTTGTGAACTACATCGTATTAAGGAGAACTGTACAACTTGCTAACTTTCCCTGAGACTCACCCAATCAACTTAAGAAGACGTTAAAGACAAAAATGGACTTAAAGGGTGCATTCCTTCGACCATGGCGTCTACAAAAAGGTTGTCTGCATGACCATGTCATGCACTACAGCCACTATATACACATGTGTTATACATAGGCTATATTAACACATTTGAATTTATACGTGACATTACAAATAATCACACGATATGGGTTTTGTACCCAATAAGTTGCTGATTTGTGTTGAAAGGGGAAAATGTATTTGCATAAACTGCAATTTTGCATCAGTTTTAGATTCCCCACACGGTAAACATAAACATGCTGAAGCATGGATGACATCATGGAGAAGAGGATGGTTGATAGGATAGAAGCATATACCTGATATTATATAGTCTATACTCTATGCACCCGCACAGTTTATATGCCATTTGCTTTCACTATGTGTGCAGGGTACGTCGACTAATCTCAGGTATGTTTCCTTGCTATTCTCCATCCTCTTGTCCATGATATTATCCATGTTTCAGCATTAATGTTCTCTGATAGACAAGTATTTTACCAAATGCATTACTGATTAGCAGAATAAATTTTACAGACAAAGACGATTACATATAATCATATTTACATGTATTCCTTGTAGCTAAATTTGCCTTTCCTGTTCTTTTTAATATGCTATCGTCCTGATTTGTGAAATTGTTAATTTTGCATTTATAATATACAAATTCTTGTGTAAACTGCATTGAGCCAATTTCGGCAG
>JAQGCC010005123.1:0-12006 GCA_034698905.1 Xestoiulus laeticollis
TCACTCTAGTAGTTTAAGTTCACTCTAGTAGTTTAAGTTCACTCTAGTAGTTTAAGTTCACTCTAGTAGTTTAAGTTTTTTGTTTATGTATATGTATATTAAATTTCATAGAAATATGTCTGTAATTAAGTTTACCAGACCCTCTTCAATTATAAACTTTTCAAACATATTTCCATGAAATGGAATATACATATAATGTACATATCCCCGTACCACAGTTGCACAAATGGCGCTGCTTGAGACCAAGCTTCGTATCAAGTCCTGGGATTAGTACCACATATAGTTACATCTGAGCACCAGATCAAGTTTGGTCAATGAGGTACCTTGAGCAGTAGTTTTCAAATTTGCGGAATAAGACAAATTTCACTTGCACCATCTTGCCAGATTACAATTCTCATTTTTCCTAACAATCGTTGCTGTCGAGATACGGATATTGATAGGGAAATTCTGTGATATTTTCGATTTTTCTTGCCTGGACCTCCATCTCCAATAATATGTCGACAATTTGTCAACTGTGGTACCGAATTGGCTCAAATTTCGAGCTTCGTTTCATATGAACAGAAGCTTAAGGTGGGAAATTAAGGTACGGGGGTAAGACATTTAATTTGTTGGTAATTAGGTAATCTTCAATGCCATCTGCATGTAACCTAATGACCACCTTCCGTATATATGTTATAATTTGTTTGTGTTTACAAGTAAATCCTTATACTACTGTACAAAATATTGTTGCTATTGGAAGCACGACTAATATAAACGGTGAAATTTTTAAGAAGACCCAGATAAAAAAACAAGATGTATTGCAGACGTGCTCGTCTTATCATTTCTTCAACATGTTTCGGATGACACTTACTAAATTGAGTAAACATTCTGAGTAAACCTTGTTATCAAGATAAAATAACAGAGTATACGGTATTGGCGTGTGGACAATTTCGTGTATTCCAAGAGTTTTAAGCGATTATTATTGTGTCGAAGACGAAAACAAGCTTTAATATCGAAGATTACTCTGTACTGGCCATCAAAAAAACATATACATGTACTGCATCATGGCTTCCAATGTTGATCCTCGTTCACATGGGTTATAGGGGCCTAACACGAAATATGTCCACTTAAAGTCTAGTACACAACTTAAATAGCCCTATTACCCACGGATTACTTTTAATGCGGACACGAATTGTCCCATGCAAATACTATGTATTTAGTTCAGAAAAAACTACATTGTATATATGCCAATAAAAGTTTGTAATTGAGATCTGTATCAAAACACCTTTGCATGGTTTCAATATTTAGTAGTTACACTTTCAAGAATTAATTAAGCTACATAGGATGCATACCCGTGTGAAAAGTCATATATGGGCCATGCAAGAAAAGTATGCCTCGTTCTATATAATGTATGTGGACGTCTTTATATGGTAATACATCTTCATATAGGGTATACCATTCTTTGTTTACGTGATTGCTTTACCAAAGGTAAAGGTTGTTGCAGGCAGCTTCAGCCTAATACAGTAAAACCTGGAAAAGTGACCACCTCTGTATTAACACCACCTATGCATAGCGGCAACATTTCAAAAATTGGTTTTGTGCATGTTTTCCTTTATAAATATCACTGTATTGTGACCACTTGTCTATTGTGTATAGTGACCAGGGTGTGCCACCTCTTTTGCAGCTTTTCCATTGGCAATGCACTTAATTAAGTGACCATGTTCAATCTGCATTAGCAAGAATTTCCCGGCAATTGGAAGGGGAAATCCCTTTAAGGTGAAAAGGGAAAATCTAAATGGGAGTGCATGATATTATGAGTCATAGATCTTACTTCATGTTTTAACCTTAAGTTTTACTTCTCATACCACCCAGCCAATCACACTCAAGCAAATAGCTAATGTGAAGCTTATGATTAAACTTCTCTGAGGACTTAATTTCCTTCTTAAAATTACTGCAAGTTTTTGGAAAACATTTCTAAAAATGTCACCAGTTTCAACAAATATGTACAAAGAAATACAAAATTGAGTTTAAGTATTTGGAATCATGGAAAGAAAAACAGCTGAACAGCTTCAAGTTAGCAAGAGCTATGTGGGCAATTAATATTAAAAAAAAAGAAAATTGGAGTACATTGCACCTGAAACGTTTTGATAAAGACAATGAAAATGGATTAATGAGGAGGAAACAGGGTAAATTGAGATATTTTTAAAAATTTAATTACCATTTTTTGTATATAGTGACCAACTTTAGAATTTGTTTGGATTGCCACCTTTAGCAGGTTTTACTGTATGATTACCGATGAAATCTGCATACTGTACAAGGTGGTTTATAAAGTAAACGTCTTACAATGCAGATGCAAAGCCACTCATCGAAGTATAAAATAAATGAGCAGTTTTCCAAGGATGAATAAATTAAAACTTATTGCTAGTTTGCTTTTTAAATTATAAGCTCACCTTGTCATTCGTTGTAAGCCAAGTTAATCAAACCCAATCTCCTTGATTCTGATGTAACAGGACTTAGGTTTATAATAGAAATAACTCGATTCGGTACAAGTCATTTTAATGGATTTACAAAACTGATGATAAGAAATACTCGGCACACGGTCTCACGGGGAATGGCTAACGAGATTTCCCCTTATTGTGTTTATATTTGATGAAGGATGGATATTAGCACCGCAACAAATCTGATGGAAAATAATGAGAAAAGTTGGGAAGAACAAAACAGGGTTCATAAAACTTTACTATAGGCAAGCAAGGTGTTTCAACAATGTGAGCAAACATGCGAGAAAGAAATTCTGGATATAGTGGATTTTACAGGGTATCACAAAAAACACGTTATGCCAATGACGCACTCGATTTGGAACCCTGCATACCCATCGCATGTAAGGGTGATTGGAAGTTTCGACTACCACCTGGGCTCTAATTGACCCCAAAAGTGACCTACGTGTATATGGATTACATCAATATTTCAGAATGGTATAATTGAAATAAAACCAATCATGAACTTCCTAAAATTGTATTTCATCAAGGAAATGATTCATTAATTTAGCATAAAAGTCAGGTTATGCAAAGTTTGGTTAGTTGTTATATCAATAAATTAGTCCATGATAAAAGGCATATGTAAATTAAGGCGTCCCAAAATTGATAAAAAATGCCGTTAAGTCGGTTCAACTTAAGGACGGAAATATTTGCTTATTAGTACGCTTATTTGATGGTTGCCATTAAGCAATTAAAATAATTGAGTGGCAAACCACAATTTTGGTTTCCATGTCATTTAAAATGTTGGATGCTCAAATACAGTGTGCCACAAAAGTTGTTGCAGATTTAAGCCTCGTAGATTTGCTCACAAAAGTTATTGAATTAGAATATGAAAAAAAGTGCAATATTAACTACAATAATATCACGGAATAAAATGATTTAACAAAATAGTGCAAACTTTAGCATAACGTACAAGTATAAAATAACGATGATTTCTAATACTGTTTTATGGGGCCATTTAAATTATGTCGTTATTATTTTTACCAAAATTCCAGTGAATTAAATCTAAAATGGATAAGGGGGATATCGATTTCTTAAAATATGACACTCCAGCATCTCCTGATGATTGAATCCTTTTAGTATCCGTCGTTAACTTTTATTGATTCCCTTATCTAATATATTATTTTAATTAGGAAATATAAATCGGATGAGGCATCCTATATCCTCTCAGATAGCGGCACAAGCAAACTCGTAAAACTATGTTACCAAATACGCAGAGAGAGAGAGAGACGAGAATAGCTGCACTAACTTCAATGTCCTCAATAAACAGGACTTTAAATAATTCGTTCGTCCGGTTTATTAAGCGATTAAACGAAACAGACAAAATGGCACGTATGAAATACTGGGTAAACTCCATCGTGTGTTAATTCAAATCAGCCATTCAACTTTTATCGGTGTAGACATGTATGTCCTAAATAAGTCATTGGAATAAAGGGAAAAAGCAGCCAGCGACAAATCAGGTACAACACGTTAACTAAAATGTAATCAAAGAGTAACTTAGTTATATCCTTTAACAATTTTCCCACCTTTTTGGTGTGTTGCAGCTCGTTAACTTTAATTGACTCTTATGAGAAGGTGCAACTGGCTATAAATGTACGTAGTGCTCTTGTACAGAACATGTAGTACGTACAGAAAGTAACATGTAATACGTACAGTAGTACATGTAGATCAGGCTTTAATCCTGTTTCAGTGATCATCAGAGGTAGTTAATGAACGTTTTGTCATCATGATCATGCAAGACTGACGATAAAACGTTACATTTATACAGATCAAGCTTTAACATTAAATGAAAATGCAAATTTAACTGTAATCCAGCTCAACAGTAACATCTTAGACAGCAGTTCCAAGACAGCAACCTGCTGTCACTTCACGTGACAGTGATATATCAAGGAATTGTTAGACAGTGACATATGGCATTTTATTTCTTGTTTTCCGGTTTTATTGTACTTGCTCTTCGCTACTAATTTCATATTTGTGTATTTATATGCCCTATAGGTTTAAGGGCAAAGATCCTTAAAGACAAAGGATGCCCTGACAAGATTCGTATTGCTCTTAGGTATTGTGCTTCCTTCATCCTGTAATTATTACTAGAACATTGCAGAATCAGCAGAAGTTTAGACTGGATTTCATATAAGGTGTCGATTTAGTGCAATGCAGTAAGACGAGATAGTAGTCTAATTAAATTTAAGCACCAGTCTTTCCATATTTATGAAAAGATTTCATATATACTAATACTTGGATATCCTGTAACTAAAATCAATTCGTTTTCAAAAACACAATTAGACTTCACATCGGGTTAGAATTGCGTGATTATGCCACCGATTAATCTGATTCATCGACGCAATTGATGCGTATTCAGTTTATTTTCAGGGCCAGCATTGCACACGTAGGAGTTAAATTTGTACCAAAAAAAAAAAAAATGGCGGATTACCCAATTGTCGAATGAAATTATGTGACAGCTTACGTAATTTCCACCAGGGCATTATTTAAAAAGCATCCGTCCCAAGGCCATGCATAATGCATGACCTATAGACGTGTCCAGGAAGCAGCTAGTATTGTACGAGGCTCAAGTACGAATATGGATAGTGGATGCAAGTACATGAAATCGTGCATATCACGCAACATCCGGTGGAACGACATTCTCCACAAATGAGTCCTATTACATCGGTATAATGCGCGGACGTGAGAAGAATAATGCATGACAAAATAACATTGCCCTAGATCACTTCCTGACAAACAACCCCTTTCAAGGAGAAAACGAAAATGGTATTCATCAGCCATATCATTTGAAGGTCTGCGTTGTAGACAGATATATCAAACAACGAAAAAGCAGTGGTGGAACTGTCTTCCATAACTTAAGACAACATGCATCTTAGCTAATTATCCTCTGAGCATGTTATTCAACAAGTGTGTATGGTCTGGTGTGTGGTGCATGCAGACAGCTGAACAAGGCAAAAGGCATTTACGTTACAGCTAACCACTTTTTGGAATGAAGACAGTTACATGTTTTGTTTACAACTATGTAAAACCTTTGCTAACTGTCATCAGAGCATGTGAAGGACTTGTCTTGGCAACACGTAGCTATTCAACAAGTGAGGCGACTTGATGGGATTTAAAGTTCAAACCATTTGAAGGTCTGTAGTACTAGTCAGTGATAGAACAGTCTGCTGTCTTCACTTTGCTAACCGCCCAGGTGGAAAAATTATAGCATAATGTACATGGATCCATGGATGGCTATATCTGAAAATACCCATATATAAATTAATTTGATATTGCCATACCTGCCTGGCGACTTGATGGGATTTAAAGTTCAAACCATTTGAAGGTCTGTAGTACTAGTCAGTGATAGAACAGTCTGCTGTCTTCACTTTGCTAACCGCCCAGGTGGAAAAATTATAGCATAATGTACATGGATCCATGGATGGCTATATCTGAAAATACCCATATATAAATTAATTTGATATTGCCATACCTGCCTGTATACCGCCATACCTAGAAGTGTCCATATATAAATTAATTGGGTATGGCCAGACTTGTCCCCACATATCGTCATATCAAAAATTGTCCATGATTTATATGGATTTGGTAAAACATGCCTCCATATATATGACACATTTGCTTCAATATATGGCCAAATGTGGCATGATACTCAGCTAAATTTAGTAGAGTATATTAAGATTTTAAGCACATGACAAGATACATGTATATGTGGCCAATTTTGGATTCAGCCTTATCTGGAAAATTTCATATGTCGAGCATACATGTCGAGCAGGTGAAAATATCGTCTTGATGATATTCAGACAACAAGTTATTCAACAATACTTGGTGGTTTGAATTTAAAACCATCCAAACTTTATGCGATGCAGAAGGCAATGAAGCCACAGTTAGCTGCCTTCCCGAATGAAGACAGTGAACTTTGCAAACTGCCATACATCAGATCATACCATTATACAATGCCGACAGTTGAAAAATTTCTTATACGACATTTGGGCATCAAATCTTAAGGCATGTATAGTCTTTCACTGACAAGATCACTTGGGCGGCTTCCCTACTGAAAAATCTTATTATGAGACCCTATTGCTTAGGAGCTTATGGAACATCCCATTGTTGTCCCTATTGAAAATTATAAATATTTCTCAGTATGTTCTTATTAAAATATGATCATATAATAGACTCTAAATCTTATGCAGGGATCCTATGATTCCGGTGTCTAATTCATAACCATTGCTTGTTTTACATGGCTCAATAGCATGTTCCATAATCTCATAGTTTTGCTCTATGAGAACTTTTGAAATTTTTAACATAGGTTGCATCAGTCTTTTGCAATCTACCAAACTTTACAAAACAAACATCGACTATTCCAAACACGTTTTAATCTATTGCCAAGTTTGGATTAATTCGCCCACACATGCATGAGGGGAAAAACATTGAAAATAGTAAACAGTCTACGCATCGTGAAATTATTCTTAAACTTCAGAGCCATGCCAAAAGGGTTGTTTCACCAATTCGACAGTTATTTTCATCAATTTCCCAAAGGGTTAAGATGCAAACCCGCATAGCAGCGATGCCATGTGTGATTGCCACCATCGGGCATTCATTTCCAAAAGACCCAAGCTGAAATTCTCGTAAAAACATGTACACGAGAAACCATTTGCAAAGCAATTTTAGGGCTGAAACCTCTGTTGGGTTTACAATCAGAAAGGCTTATGTCACGTATGAATATGTTAAGCCCTGTTTGGATACGAGTTGAACTAAGCCCGGGTCTTATTCACGGTGAATGCTGATGACTGAGGCCCCATGATTAAATAGCACCGAGTGTACGTGGCCTGAAACGAATATTCAAATTTCAACATTTTTTCCCCTTCATCGATCATAAGATCTAACGAACTGCCAGCCGAGCAAAACTCTTTTTGCCATTAAAAAGCAAATTTTCATCGAAATGTTTTATTTATTTCGTCGCGTTATTTGGGAATGAGAAACTGCCTACGAAGGTAATCTGAAATTAGCATGTTTAGTGAAGAAAGCCCCAGGATTCAAGATTTATAGTTCAAAGGGTCCAACTGTAGTCAGAAAGGTCAAGAGTGAGAAAAACACATTAAGGTTCCAGTCACGTTTTCTATTTCTTCTTAGACAAAATATAAATCGGACAAATTTTCCTTGTTTTTAAGTGAATAAGATCCGTGATCACGTCAAATTTAAGGATAATAGAAGGATTAGGCAAAGTTCCTATAATCCTGACGACATTGGCAGCACATTTGACAATGCGCATGCGTGGGGACGACGTTAATGGGTTTGTGGTTGTGGGCAGACGACAATAGAGGGATTGCGCATGCCTCCCTTAATGCCCCGTCAACTTATTTACCTTAACGAGAACGCATTGGAAAAACATACAGTGCTGTCAATGTGATTAGCATTAAGGGAGCATTAAGGGAGGCGTGCTTAATCCCTCTAATTTCATTAGTTCAACGTGAAACCACAACGTCTTTGAGGCGCATAACTACTTTTACGGCGCATAACTTAATTATTTATGCGCATGCGTAATGGTGTGTTTGTTGTTAAGATAAAAAGGAAACATGCGAGTGACGTCACTCGCGCATGTGCACATGCAAAACGATTTAATCAATAAAAACATAAGCCACCAGGGGGTGCTAAAACATATTTTAATCACTATAGCCCTGGTCACGAATTTTATCGTGTCTTAGACGAAATGAAAATCGGTCAAATTCATTACATTGTTTTCAAGCTGCCTTGAAATTGTCAAAATGAGTGACGTCATTTCAGCGGTTCTATCAACCCTGAAACATGCATATGCCTCCGTGTTTCGACGTAGCTGAAATTAAGAAGATGATTGCCTCCAGTCATATTGTAACGGCGCTTCATTTAAGTCATTATTTTGGGAATAAGATATGCATTGCAGTCATTTATTTCTCGTTTGCAAGTTTTTATCTTTTTGAAAGTTGGCGAGGTCACGCCTTTTATCTTATGCCAGGACTTTTTTCGATTTTTATTTCGTCTAAGACAATAGTATTCGTGATGACAAATTAGCATCGTTAAGATACGATTTCTCTGTTTTTCTGTAAGATGTTTTTCTGATTTTTGCTGCTGTAAGTCATTTTGGAGACAGTTAGGTATAAAGGAATTTAGAAGTGACGAAATTTCCACCAGTGCCTTTGATATAGTGATGTAAAGGCACTTAACGATATTTGTCGCTATACACCATTGTAAAATTGACCTTATTGCTCTGAGTGTCATTTTGCGGCGCTTTAAGCTTGCATATGTCAAATGTACTTAAATACAAAATGTTAAATTAAACCATGCATCTTCCTAATGGCTTAGTGCACATTACACGAACAATGAGGAGAATGACAAAAGCAATTTGCCAGCAATTAATGCCCAAAAACGTGCTAATGTAAAGCTTCCCATATTGCTTTTGAAGTGACCCAGTGTTTTGTCTACGAAAAAGCGTGTGCACTTAACTAGATAAGATGTCTTACCTTTTTAGCACGAACCATTTTTTTTAAAAAAATACGTTTGTAGCAAGGCATAAAAACTTGTCTTAATAATTGCACGCCATGTGTTACATAAAGAGATATCCAGATGGCATTCCCATTTTCATAATTTGTTACCCCAAAAAAAAAAATTAACTGAGAATATAAAGCAAACTCATAAGCATCTAAAAGGGATTATCTGGCGTCGTTCACCTTGTAATACTATTCCTGAAGTACCCAGAAAAAAAAACTACATATGGTTCAATAAACTGTCAGAAATGACGCTTTTAAAACCGAGATATCGTCTTGCCAAGCGTGTGTATGTATTCACTTCGAAACGAATTCAATTTCAAAGACAAAAATAAACTGGAGAAAAATTGGGAACAGAAAAATATCTATAAACGAACCACGAAATCCAATAGCGGGTTTGTGCTTTTTTATATATATAAAAATACAATTCTGGAATTGCATTAAACGTCAGTGTAGCTCGTTGCATTTGCCAAAGGCAACCTGTTTCCAGTTGGTTTCCTTTCAGATTTTAAGGAAAAGGAGCTGACACATTCGTTAATTCCTAAAAAAAACGTAAGTTTCTGGTTGGCAACATATTCCTCTCGGAACGCAATGTCGAATTCATCTGTCATTGCACTTTTAAGAGATTTAGCAATAACACAGAATCCCTTTTTATTTTTCATCTCCATAAAAAAAATATTAATTCTGGTATTAACCTTTTCAATTCTTATTCATGACGGCGTAAGATAATCGCCTCGGTTAAATACGCAATGCGGAGATTGCTTCAATAATATCAAACAAAAATACAGATCAGATTAATTCCTTTTACAAGCAGGGTTTAGAACCCATGACCCGAATAGTATTTTGAGTTGGTCCATTATTCAACCTGTTGTAAAACCATTTTTTAATTGCTTAAGCTTCTTAAAGGCATGTATATAAAGATTTGTTAGTTGAGTTTATTAAATGTAAAGATTTGTTAGTTGAGTTTATTAAATATAAAGATTTGTTAGTTGAGTTTATTAAATATAAAGATTTGTTAGTTGAGTTTATTAAATATAAAGATTTGTTAGTTGAGTTTAATGCCTGAAAGGCAAAAACTACATATACCCTGACTTATAACGATATTCAAGTGACCTAGCTAAGAAATCTGATCGTATAGATTTATGAAGCATGTAATCCAATCATAATTTACAAGCAAGTTCGAAATTGCTTATGTAAATTTATTAAATGTTTTGTCTAAACAAATTCGTACATAATAGTAAATAATTCAGCGGTTTAGTACTTAAATTTGCTGGAAATTAAGAAGAAATTTAAAACTTTATAATAATAGTGAAACTCTTTATCTAAAACTGGAAAAAAAAGAATATTAAATCTTGTATACGAAAAAAAAAAATTCTATTTGAAAGTTAATGCTTCATTAGTAAAATAAAATAAAAAATGATAATAGCATTTCAGATAAAAATACAACAGCTTTATAAGATAATTATTTTGTTACATTATATGCACTTAGCAAATGAGAAAGGGGAAGAAAATCAAAATGAGATCGCTATGTCCGGAATAGCGACATATCCGACTTTTGTAGTAACCGAACAAAATCCTATCCCAAATCAAGCGAACACATTGCTCGAAATCGCTACACCAGGACTATCGATATATCCGACATCGTTATAAGCGAATTCCATTGTTCTTGTAAAGAGTACATTCCAATGACTGGGGATGTATTGAAACCAAGATGTGTTCTAACACTGCGAAACCATAAGGGGCTGTCCATAAATGGATTATGTCACACTTAGTCCCAAAAAGTCAGACACCCCTCAAATAGGACGTCACAAATTCCTGACCCCCCCCCCCTTGAAAACTGGTTATTGTCATTGTAATCTGTATGTACATTTATAATGTCGCACTGCACCCCCAAGTGCGTGACGTCATTTATGGATGGCCCCTAAAAAGTGTCCACATTATTTTGTCCACCCCCTGTAGATGGAATTCCAGCCCAACATTACAATGCTCATGGAAGAAAGGTCAAGAAACGATTTTAATTGATCGCACCTGTTTCAATCCAATGTACTGTCAGGTTTTATGTGTCAAAAGCACGTTTTTTTACACATGCGCAGTGCAAGCGTGCATGTGGGTCGTGCTATTTGCTCCTCGCCATCTCGTTTATTTGTGTGTGCCAAACAGCCTTTTATAAGTGTAATGAAAGGCTTTGTTCTCATTCTCTTTTAACATGGTGCCCCTTAGCTCCAGCAGCCCGCTTACAAGTTGTCATGAAAGGCGATTCCGATGCAATATCACCATAGGGCTCGCACACAACAGCAGTGGGGGCACTTGCCTCTCAGGGAGGACATTAAATAGCTCTCCGGTAATAAAAACACACTGCAAACAACTGACCTAAGATGGAAAGCAAACGCCGGCCCTTATGTTGCCAAATAGCGCAACCTGATGATGCCTAAAGGCTAGGGTCATAAAAGCGCCTAAATATCATACGAAACTTACTAATGCCAATATTAATTGGCTTTATGGCATTACATCTATCAGCGAATCCTTTATTTGTGTAAAGGCTCTTAAGCATTGGATATAAAGGAGCTTTCGTTTTCAATGGGGATTCCTTAAAAATCAGGCTTCTTAGGTTTATGTGTGCCATGGGGTGGAAGCTGTGGATTTCATTGGTTTTCAGCTAGGGTCAAATTCATTCCGTGACCACATTAGTTTGTGGCAGTTTAAGATAAAAAATGTGGGTGGACAATTCAGTAGGGTCTACTATTTATAACAGGAGGCAATTTATCTTTCAATTTTTCATATCAATTTTATCCTGCTAATTTTTTCTAGTTTTCATTATGCATTTAGTAGTGATTATAGTAATACAGTGGACTCTCTCTGTCTGAACACCTTCTAATGTGAACACCCCGGTTTTATGAGCACATTTCGGTGGTCCTGGGAAACTCCATAGACTTAACATTGGATGAACTCCCTGTATTCTGAATACCCTCTAATCT
>JAQGCC010005124.1:0-12006 GCA_034698905.1 Xestoiulus laeticollis
CAGGTAGGAATTAAATTGTTAAGGGTTAGATTGTTGACTATGGCCGGATTTTTGGCTGAAAATTAATGTTTAATGTTTTTTTTTTTTAATTTTAATATTTGAGTTTATACTTCTTCCTTTTCCTCCTTTTCCTTTGGGGGTTCACGTGCTTATGTACTCCAATGGAGGAGCCGCCACTGATTTGAAGAGTTTTTAGCAATTGCTACAGCTGATGATAAAGGATTTATTTTCACTTTACCAACAACTGCATGTTTTCCAATTCGAGAGAGGCTCTTCATTTTGTTACATTTCGGACATTTTAATGATGACAGCAGCTTTGTATTCTCTTCTGCAAATTAAATTTTGTAATACCAGTATAAAAGGTTATATGTAAATGGTAAATGTAACTTTTTTGAGGGATGAATGTTTTTGGATGATCACTTTTGACTCATAAAAATTGATGAGTTTGTCTTAATTTGTTAATAATTAAGTTAAATTAATTTACTTTGATCTTAAACTTTTACACGATGTGAAGAACACTACAATAAAGAAATGGTAAAAAGAAATTTTAAGTTTCATAATGTAGTTTTTATTTGATAGCTACAGTGTATGACTTTTGGTGCTCACAGCTAGCTAGTATACAGTAAAGTAACAGTATAGACCTAAATGTACATTACATATAAGCAATTATATGTTACGTCACTGACATGCTGACATCTTCATGTGGATTTTAATACACGAGAAGAGTAAAATTTGCCTCGATTCGGATCGATGTATACAAGTAATAGATTAAAGTCACGTGATGTCATCTGTGACGAAATCTGCAAATAGTTCGATTCAAATTTCAAAATACCCCTAATTTATGTCTGCACAATATGCACGACGTCGCGCGTTGCGATCGACACACACGTACGTAAAGTAGGCATTTTCTGATTATTTTGAAACCCTTTACACTGACACTAATTACAATGATCATGACAGACAGACATAATAAGTCATTACAGCAAATCCTCTTACATAAAATGATTAATAAAGCCAAATTTTACCTGTATGCGTTGAGAAATTTTCTTCACTCCCAATGGCCTATTTAGTAGTTCGTCAACTTATCAGTAGAGGGCGCTCTAGTTCAGGAGGGCGAACAGCATTTTTCCAGCTGATGGTGAATAGTGATCAGTTGCGGTAAAATGGTTTGTATTTTAGCGTATTTATTAAAAATTATATTTTACAAATTAGCTAAGAATAACGTACCTGATACCGTTTTTGTTTTATTGGAATATTAAAGGCAAACACGTACTTGAAAACTGGTGTCCAAAAGAAAAAGGGAGTCTCTAAAGCAGAGATATCTGAAGAGCAGAGAAATGACATCAAGGCGGCATTTGATATGTTTGATTTTGAAGGTAACTCAGTCATTGAAAGCAAAGACTTAAAGGTATGTTTGAAATTTTGTAATGTACACTATGTTTTTGAACGTACAATGGACCTAATTAAGACGATTTTGACAAGTACAACATCAATGTCTAAATCTAGAAATGCATGCATGCAGTTGGCGCATTTGCAATCTCACCACCTGCAGCAATTACAATTAATGATTAAAAAATCAAATGAGACATACGAAATATATCTCTGCATAAGGTCCATTATGGTGCATTTTTTCAGATTAATTATTCTTTTTTTTTTAAATTAGGTGGCTATGCGAGCTCTGGGTTTTGAACCAAAAAAAGAAGAAATTAAGAAAGCGATTGCTGAAATTGATAAAGATAAAACCGGTATGCTTGCGTATTTTACAGCTAATTAACAATATAACTATGCTCCTTTTATTCGCCGTCCTGCAGATAAATGATTGCATATGTTGGCTCATTTTCAGTTGTGCATTAATTAATCAATCGATACGATAAATATTAAAAATGGATAATTTGTGTCACCTAACTGTCTCTCTGGATTACAGGAAAAATTTCTTATGAGGATTTCTTTAATGTCATGGCCGAAAAAATTGCTGAAAAAGGGGCCAATGAAGAAATCATAAAGGCTTTTCGTCTTTTTGACGATGATGAAACTGGAAAAATATCGTTTAAAAATCTGAAGCGAGTATCAGAACAGCTGGGAGAGATTTTGACAGATCAAGAACTTCAGGTGATCTACTTTAGATTCGTCAGTTTTAATAATGAATCTCGAATCCATAATTTTATTTCTAAAAGCTTCTCTATAAATCGACTGAATGTCCTCTTGATACACAATCCGGTAGCGTGGTAATCATAAAATAACAACCACTATACTTTTTCCTTATTCCTTATAGGAAATGCTTGATGAAGCAGATAGAGATGGAGATGGCGAAATAAATAAGGAAGAATTTCTAAGGATTATGAAGAAAACGAGTTTGTATTAATTATTTTTTATAATTTTATATTATTTCTTTTCTACATGTTTGTTTTATAATGTATGTACAATATTTGAAAATGTGGCATAAAATCAACATGATGTGTACAAGAATATATGTTTTGTCATTGCATTTCAGCTTAGTATTTTACAAACTATATTTTCCAAATGAAAATGTGAACATGTTTATATAAATGTATATGTCAGCTTTGCATTGTTGCTACAGTAATCCTTCAAATAGATTATAAATATTTTTTAAATCTGTTCGCTGTATAATGTGTGTATTACCACTGCTTTTACTGTAAAACATCTTTTAAATATTGTTTAATTAAAAATAATTTGTACTATGCACTATTATGTATTTTTTTAAATATGTCCAATATATATATAAAGCATTTCACATTTATTTTTTTACAAATGGCCATACACAAATGCCGGAATTGAAGCCACCGCTTCCATCCACTTTTAACAAACCACACTTATTCGAGGAGATGCTGTCATTTTCCAGGAATTTATTCACTATTTGATAAAAATTGTTAGAAAATTTCACGAATTTTTGAAATATACCATATTGCATGAGATTTGAAAATTGGTCGACCTTTGTTTCACTGGTTTCTCCCTTGACTTCCTGATATTTAAACTATCCCTCATGCGTACTCTTGCGTATGGACAAGTATCCTTTATAAAGCTGGTATTACATTGTTGGAAATTATAAATGGATTACAACGCTGATTTGGCCCATGAATTGATATAGTTGACAAAAGGATCATAGAATTTTTTTATTGTTTTCTATTGGTTTGGTCGATTTTTACTGAATATAATCAATCCGACTATACATGTACATGACTGTGATCTCTGTTTTGCTTTGGGGAAATTTTGAAACCTACTTTTTAAAAAAAAACTACTTAATTTTGTTATAATACAAAAATAAAAATTGATAAAAATGCAGTATTTTTAATGAAGCTACTGCATGATCAAAATGTGATAATTTTCCCATTAATAGGGAATTTTTAAAAAATTAAAACCTGCCACCTAGTGGCGTATTTTAGTTTTTAATTTTTTAAAAATTCCCTATAAATGGGAAAATTATGAAATTTTGATAATGCAGTAGCTACAAAAATACTGCATTTTTATCAATTTTTATTTTTGTATTATAACAAATAGTTTTTTTAAAAGTAGGTTTTAAAATTTCCCCATAGCAAAACATGCAGTTCAGGTCCCCCTTAAAAGCTAATATACGCTATATGCATCCACAGCACTCTGCTCGAAAAAATATTTGATATGCTTATTGTTGAATATAATTTCGAAAAGAATAATTTCGAAAAGAAGTTACATGTCCTCTATGAGACGCCGTAATCGATGACCTTATATAAAAGGGTGCAGCAGTGCGGGACTCCGTACATTATGGGTGCCATTTTGAACGGTGGATTTGATTGATTTTCCAGTCTCATCATTCTATTTATTAAAATATCGTCTCAAACAATTTAAGCAATCATGACTGAAATTCGAAAACGAATTATCGATAATGAAGAGAAAGACTTCGATCAGGTATGAGTCGTTATATTTCTTTAGTATTAATTAGTTATTCTTTCAGTCTTTAAGGCGTAACCTAAACATTCGAAAATCAGCTGGTGACTTTAATTTTATCAGCCAAAAAAGGTTTATTTTGTATCTTTATATCTAAAATTAAGAGTTAGATAATCTTTATAATATATTAAGATTTCAAGTTCAATGACCATTCGATTTTTTTAACCGTACGACTTTGCGGTAAACAGATTTTGACTTGCTGTACGTATTACCAGCCCGTACCCTAGCTACCTGCATGGCATTAATAATAATTATATATATATATATATATATATATAATGTTCAAAGGCCAAGTATTTGAAATTCTTTGCAACCATAAGTTTGTTTATGATGTGGCAGCCATTTAAAATCTTATTGTTCCTTTAAAATGTTTGGTCATTTTTGGCCAATAGCAATAATATTAAAGCTTAATTATATACATTGTACTATTATATTATATAAATTATAGTACGTACGTCTACATGTAGTTTGATCCCGTTATTACGATGGACATTGCGCTTATAACTTTCCGGTTTATATACATGTTGGCAATCGTTTGCGGTTTCTTATATATAAAGCGTAGACGTAATAGACTTTAAGGTTTCTCACATATCCAGCAATCTCTTGGAAATCTAACTGCATGATCTGGCTAAAATCTGAGTCATAAGATGTGGGTTCGAAAATCAATTTAATGTCGGTTTTCTCACTTGTGGTTATCATGATGGTAAGTCATTGCTTTAAAACTGTGTTTGGATGCACAAGCATTAATGCTCACGGTGTCGACTGTGGCATACTGATACATGTAATGTTTGACACTTAATTGTTACAATATAGGCCTACTATCGGGCTCCTTACCTGTGATGGCTATTCACAATTTTGTTTTCGTACTGCTAAAGAAAACTTGGATAGAACATGTAGCCTACTTAAACTACATGTGCATGGTCTTGACATTATCATTCCCTCTTTATATTTCGTTATTTAAGTGCCTTTAATATTTGCTATTATTTGGAATATTCTGACATACAATGCGTCCATTTATATAGAATCAATTAAAGATTACAATTGAATGCATTTTTCACATTGCCGGTAAGTATACTGTACCGAGAGGCATCAGTAAACTTGCCATTGATGAGCAAATTAAATGCAGTTTATAATCAGATGCGGTGCATGCCATGACGTTTTACATAAACTTAGCTAAATGATTTTCATTAAGCTATTATATTTTCGTACATTATTCATCAGTTGTTATTTATGAAGACCTTTATTAATAAAGTAATGATTATTAAAAATTCCACTTTAATATCACTCTTTGTTAATTTTTATTTTAAATGCGAGGAAGCTAAGTTATACTGATGAATTGACGAATGCTTTAACTATAAACAACTAAGATTGTTATTTATGCACATCATGTATTGCTGATTATGTTAGTCTCCGTAGAACAAGTTTCAAGCACTGACAACAACGTATCTTGAATTCAAATGTTTTTTATATTACACACTGCCATACCATAAGGTTTGGAAAGGTGCCACATTGACCCGTCTTACAGCCTACTGAATAGGCATAAGAAATTTTTGTTGTTATTGAAAGTACATGTAGCAAGGTTTACAACTTTTTATAAGACCAAGTTAGCCATTTGGAAACTTGAATTTCCATTTTCCTACATCACCAAATTCCAATCACTATATGAAAAAAAGAAACATAGGAGCCTTCAGAAATTAATAGTACAAATATATTTTTATAATCTTTTTTTTAAAAAAATTAGCATTAGCCTACTTGCGTGTAAACATTTTTTACATTTATGGAATTCCTTTCATATGTAGCCTACATGTACTTCAAATTTTTACCCAAATTACACAAATTGGAAAACTAATGAATTGTCTGGCTAATAATTTTTTGGGCAAGAGAAACCAAATTTGTCTGTCAACATTGAGATACGATATTTTACTTATGCCACCACTTAATAGGATGGATCCATTGCCTCATGCTGTCCAAGTCAAACTCTGACGCCTTCCAAGTGTCGATGTTAATGATACCAGGGTTAATCAGAACAGGGCCGACAAGGCTGGCTAAGTGGTTATGCTTAGCTCCTTAGAACTCGGGAGACCCGGGTTCGAATTCCGGTCGGCTATCCTGGTTGTGGTTTTTCGTGGTTTCCCACATGTTCCCATATGGGCACGTAAAGGCGGATGCTGGGATAGTTCCCCAAACAGCTGCCACGACCGTATACTCTTCCCATTAAAATGCTGGTACTTTGTCCCCTGCCGCACATACTACATGCTGACTGCAGGGTAAGGAATTGAACTGACTTCACTTCTATTGCTCAATAGTCCAATCCTAGTGCCCCTATACTCCCAGCCTTTCTGTTTTGTTGGTTCAGTTGCATATGAAAAGTCCAGAATTAACAGTTTAAGAAATACATGTAGGCCCCTACCCAATACGACGTGTGTGGCACTAACAACCATGCCTTTTTCAAAGTCACATAAATCGCGTGCAACAGCAATATTAGATACAATTGCACACCTACCACATTGCAGCAAATACGTACGCCATCAAAAATGCCAACCGACAATGTTGGCTTAGTTGTTACGCTTAGCAAGCTCCTTGAACTTGGGAGACCCGGGTTCAATCCCCGGTCGGCTATCCTGGTTGCTGTCTTTCGTGATTTCCCACAATCGCCCATATAGGCCCATGCCAAGATAGTTCCCCCAAAAAACGGCCAAGACCGTATTCTAGCTTCCTCTTAAAAATCAGGCACTTTGATCCCCCTGCCACAGTGCCACATGGCATGTTAGGCGCTATATGCTGTCTGCAGGGTAATAAATTGAATTTAAACTCAAGGATCACATAGGCCTACCTATTTTACAAAATTATGGTGCCGTTTGCTTGAACGGGAAAGGTGTGTACAATAATAGTTATATTCATTATATTGTCGCCACTCGGTGTATGGTAAGATGCATTTAATGATAGCACATTGACCTTGTATGCTGGGTTTGAATTAATAATGGTATGGTGGTTTGAAAACTCGCAATTCAACAACCTTAAAAATCCAGATGTGCACATGACTTAACAATGAAAATAACTATGGCATAATTCTATAACTCCCATTTTGTTTTATGATTTTAGGCTCATGACAATAACATAAGTGACAAAGCGGATGGAATCGACTCGGAGGATGATAAACTTCCGGAAGAAAAATATGTTGAAGCTTTAGCGAAAGAAATTCCTCAAGGGACCGACAAAGAACCAGGCATTTTGTTACAAGCTCTGGCATCGTTGCCACAAAAGTAGACCCGTTTTCTGTTTCAGAAAAATATTAATAAAATTAAAAGCGTTAATTAATAAGCAAGATTAAGGCTAAACAATTAATTCATCGTTTAGATGGCGGAACTGGGTTATCAGAGGCATATTTACGTTGTTAATGATTGGCGGATTTGGCTTGCTGATATGGGGTGGCCCGCTTGCTTTGATGTTTATTGTGAGTTTTTTGTTTATTAATGCCATTGATAAAAGTAACATCAAGCTTTACAAGTATCCCATTATATTTCACCTATACTTTGTTTTACAGACATTTGTAGTGCAAGTGAAATGTTTCCAGGAGATTATTTCCATTGGTTACGCAGTGTACAGGGTTCATGGTTTACCCTGGTTCAGGTCGCTTAGTTGGTACTTTTTGCTTGCATCAAATTACTTTTTCTATGGAGAAAGTATGGTGGATTACTTCAGTTTGTTTTTCCGAAAAGCTGTGAGTTTTTATTTTAACCTATCTGTTTCAAGATGATCTTGAAATTACTGCCAACATTTATAAGTTTTCTTCTTTGTTTGAAACAGGATTTCCTGATGCCCTTAATTACTTACCATCGATTTATCTCATTCAGTCTTTACATAATTGGATTTGTTTGGTTTGTGCTCAGTTTGGTGAAGAAGTATTATATGCGGCAGTTTTCATTGGTTAGTTTCTTTTTTTTCACCCGATAGTTTTCATCACATAATTATTTAGGAATAAATGTATAATCTAGAAGTTCAGTGTAGTTTTTCTGTTTTGCAATCAATTTGTAACACTTGTTTAATGTATTTGCGTATTGTTAATTTCAGTTTGCATGGACACACGTTACACTTTTGATTGTTGTTACACAATCATACTTAATTGTACAAAATCTGTTTGAAGGACTGATTTGGTATGAAAATTATTCTGCTCATATAGCTATATAGTTTAACAGTTATCATTTCCATTACTGCAACGTTCTGCTCATTATTTTCTAGGTACATTGTGCCGGTATCGATGATCATTTGCAACGATGTTATGGCATACATGTTTGGATTTTTCTTCGGAAAAACTCCTCTCATCAAATTATCCCCAAAGAAGACATGGGAAGGGTTTATTGGAGGGGGATTTGCCACAGTGATTTTTGGAATCTTGGTAAAGATTTTCCAGTTTCTTAACAACACTATTGCTATTGTCGTGAAACGTAGAGCTTATTGGTGTTACTTTTTTATTTGCAGGCCTCACATTTCTTGTGTCATTTTAAGTATTTCATATGTCCATTTGAATATTCGGGAGGTACTCATGAAATCATGTTTGATTGTGAACCATCTCCATTGTTTCGGCCTACGGAATATCATCTGCCCACATTTCTACAAGCGTTTTGCGGATTGGTAAATCTTACTTAATTACTTAATGAAGTGTCATCTGGTATTTATAAAAGTCTTTATACCGTTTATATACTTTTTAAAAAATATTATAATTTTACAGAATTGTTTAGTCTAAAAGAATTAAAATGTATGATTTTGTTGCTATGTTTTAGGCAGATACCATGTGTCACTTCAAAATGTATGGATTATTAATATTAATCCACAAATTTTTATCAAATTGATGGACAGTTTTTTATTTTTAAAGAAACAAATCTACATATTTTCATGACATTCTCTATCGTTTCAGTTAGGATTTTCCAAATCGGTGACTATATTTCCTTTCGTGTTGCATTCGCTGTCCCTCTCTTTATTCAGCTCGGTGATTGGTCCTTTTGGCGGATTTTTTGCCAGTGGTTTTAAACGAGCTTTCAAGATAAAGGTATTATATAATTTATAATACTACCAATAACAATTTTAAGTTGTATTGTCTAATTTAATTCTCAAAATGTGATGTGCCGATGTTCATTATAGGATTTCGGAGATATCATTCCTGGACATGGCGGGATTATGGATCGATTTGATTGTCAGTTTTTAATGGCCACGTTTGTGAATGTCTACATCTCAAGTTTTATTAGGTGAATAATATGTGTAAAAAAGTTGCCCTTGTCTGGTACTTGTCAAATTATTAATATTTATTATAAATAATATATATATAAATAATTATTATATGCTTAATAGAAAATAAATAAATACTGATTTTGACATTGTTAAATTAAGGCTCTAAGATTCTTAAATTAAGTATATCACATATTAAGTTTTCGTTGGTTCTTTTATTCCAGAACCCCAAGTCCACAGAAATTGCTTCAACAAGTTTATGCTTTAAAACCGGATATGCAAGTTCAAGTATACAATGCATTGCGAGATGCGCTGTTGGGTCGTGGGCTAGTCCAGCCATAAGTTCTCATCTGGCAGTCAACTTCAATTTGTCATCAGTATTTTAAAACAAGTAAAACTTTTTATTCTTATAGGCCAAATAGGATATTGATATTACTGAACATATTTAAATTATAAATTATTTTAATGGTGATATAAGCATTTCTCGTAACAGGAGGAGGGTCCGCTCATTCTACAAGCGTTTATAAAGTTTATAAATGTGTCGGTGCAGTAATTAAGCCTTTAAATATCTAACTTTTACTTTTGGAGGAGGTCATTGGACGGATAAAGGTACTTGTTTCTCCGATTAGTGCAGTTCACAGTGAAGGTTATAAAGTGATCTACATAAGATATCAATCGAAGGAAATGAATGTAAGTTAAGGCTTGCTAACTGCCGAACGTAAATGAAATATTAAGGCGATTCTGGGATGTATTTTACCTTTCAGCGACAATATTATTGAGTTAATAATGCTTATCGAGTCAGATGGGAGTCCAATCTAGTTTTTTAACTTATTTTTAAGAGTTGTAAATGTGCTTTCAAATGTGTTGTGTATATGTTTATTGTGTATTTTCAGCTGTTTACGTTTTCAGAGTTTACAAACGAGCTTTAATATTAATTACCGGTTTGACAATAATACGAGTTTTAAGCAATGCATGCTACTCACCAGCAACATGCCTCGTCATTTGCAGTTAAAATGTGCTAGTTTGTTTAACAACCCGTAATAGAGTACAAAGACCAAGCACACATTCTTGATATATAAGGTTTTAAATATATTTGGAAATACATAGCATTTATAGTGGGGCTAAAGCAATAGACGTGCTGGCTGGCTGTTTCTTATCAGCCATAGGTGTCAGGGAATTGTAAGTTCACCTTCAGCTAGATCCCAACATATTTAATCAATGGTTGTAATTTTAATTATCCTGCAGTTTTTTTTAAGTTCAGGTTAGTTGTGGAGTTTTATGTTTTTATGTTCAGGAGGTTTTGCGTGGTTCGTAATTTTTATCAAAACATGAAAAGATGGTGAGAACTTGAAGATTAAGCATATTAAAATAACATGGAAGTTAACAATCCTCTTTTTGTTTTAACTCGGTGAAGCTTACGTTACTGAACAAAAAAAAATACAACTAAATTAATTAGGTGCAAAATGATTTTCCTGTTTTCACCAAGCAGTTTTCCAGTGTTTGATTTCATGTACAAAATTTTCCTGAAATCAACAATTTGATGCAGATATATTGTATATGTATGATAAGCTATACAAATTTATTTTGTTCAGTCAAAATGAGTTTATTTTCATGCTTTTGTTTCACCATTGATGTCCAACTGAACGACAAGCTTAGAATCATCTCGCAATGTTAGTGAATATCGCACTTTCAGCTGGTGTTTTATTATTTCTTCCTATTTTTTTCATTACCGTTATGACAAAGCAATTTGAAAACAAGTTGGAAAGATTGTATGTTCTATGAATAACATTTCAAGCATTAACTTGGCATCTAATGGAAAAAGAAAGGGTACGAAAAATTCTTGAACTATCATGATTAGAATGTCTGTTAAATGTTTGTTGTAAATTTATTATCCCTATTCACACTTGTGCTAGTTGTTTGTTATTATACATGTATACCACATATAACCAGTTGCGCCATAATTTGTTGTAATGTATTGGGTTTTTTTTTGCATTTCCTCTTTACTTTCTTGTTAAGTCGATCTGTGTGAACATATTAAGTTAATTGTGTCATTGATAGTTATATTTTGGCTATACTGGACATTCCTTGATGCTTGGTTTGTAAATTTTATGCTTCTCAAATTTTATTGTATTCAACAGGTATGATTGAACTTTAATGAAATGCATTTGGTTTGGAAAAATAGATAAATAAAAGTGCAGTAATGTGTGACTTGATTACATTTCAAACTTAATTACAGATGCAAGGGCCTGTAGTAACATTAGGATTAGAATCTCTTTGGGTTGGTTAAATTAAAAGAACATCAGATAACAACTTTGAATGTTATTTGTTTGTTTATACTCTACTTTTTATTTACTATTTACATATGGGAAACAATGTTCTCAATGAAGAATACGTACTTGCTATATATCAGCTTTTACAAGAGGTTTCATTATATTGTTCTGCCCACTAATGAAATATTTATTTTTTGGCCATCACGACAGGACCGTAAAGATTGCAGGAATGCATCGAATGCCATTTTATAATTGGCCCATTCTGGAGTCCAACACTGAATACAATACAGCACCGCCTTTCTCGAAAATCTTTATTTGATCCTCATCAATATAGTTCTTGTGAGTGCACCTATACCTATTATTTCATATGCATGTACCTATTATTGCAAGAATTTAAACTTGTATGTTCTCCAGGAAATTATTGACCTCAGGCTCATCATTTGGGTACATTAAGCCCCAGGCCACACTAGGCTAGAAACGCGCGTTTGGATAGCCTCAAACATGGCTTTTAATTATAATAGAATTTCCACACGAGATATTTTTGTGCGTATTCTTATCCCACGTGCAAATAAAA
>JAQGCC010005125.1:0-12006 GCA_034698905.1 Xestoiulus laeticollis
TTAAACGTTTATTAGGCACGAAGATATTTAAAACAAGATGAGAATTATCGGGGAGATTGAAACGTTCAAACAAGCCCTGTTAATGTTAATGTTAATATTAATATTTAGTTAGTTTTACAGTATTTTATATTCATGGTTAGGAATTGCTGCATGCCTGTTGTTTATGGAATAAAGAAAAATGGAACATAGAGCATGTGCATTCAGCACGTGAACCATGGAATGCACGTGCTCGTGTTCTGAAATGAAAGACATGGCACATGCAAGCATTCCAAAAAAATGCCTGTTGTTTATGGAATAAAGAAAAATGGAACATAGAGCATGTGCGTTCAGCACGTGAACCATGAATTAAATGCACATGCTCGCGTTCCGAAATGAAAGACATATGGCACGTGCAAGCATTCCAAAAAAAAAAAAAGAGTTCTAAATTTATTCTAGTTCTTAGATACAAATAAAACAGTTGAGAAAAACCGACGCTGCTTCAGTTCAAAGAATAAGTTTTAAATAAATTACAATAATATATATATATATTTTGATAATTTGCAAGTAGGAAATAATTAAATTTGAGTTATTCAGTTATGCTAGTAAATTCTGAGCTGTTTCCAAAAAAACAACAGGGTCCTTAGTTTTTGTTGTTGTTTGGGCCGATATCTACGTGAACACTATTAGGCAGTAGAGGGAATTAGGGCCCGTAAGTAGAGCCGGTATAAAAAGTGGCAGCATTTAACAAATAAATAATAAACCGCGAATTGGGTCCCTAAATTCGGCTAAGTTGGAATAGACTGTAGGCAGAATCTGATTGCGAGCCATGTAGGGTCCTTATTATGCCACATAAAAAAAACCAAGACATGCAGCTAGCCTATAGTTTGCCTGAATTAAACATGGAAGGGGTCCAAAATAGCCGAATGAATCTAAAGAAGGACATCTAAGCAGGGCTAGATTAAGCAAAAAAATAAACAATTAAAGGGCCTCAATTTAAGCAGAACTAAAGTAAATAAAAAAGCAAAGAAGGGCCTCTTAAGCAGGGCTAGATTAAGCCGAAAAATAAAACAAAGGGCCTCGATCTATGCAGGGCTAAACAATATAAAAAAGCAAAGAATTAGGGGCTTTTAAACAGGGCTTGATTAATCCAAAATAAGACAAAGGGGGCAAAGTCAGATTAAGAAGCAGTTAGATCGATAATAATACGCTAAATCAAATAATTTTAAAACAGCAATAACATTAATAATAAACTGACCATTATCATGAGAGGATGATTCTCCTTGATTACGTTCCCGAATTGTGAATAATGCCGATGCCTGCCTGAAAAGTGAACCCAATTTCACATGTCGTTAGCAAAATGGTATTCAGAATCCCGCTCGTGACATTAAATTACTCGATCGAAAGTGAAAACCTGAGCAAAAGTTGGCGGGTTCCACGACGAGGCTTTCATCGCATCTGTAGCGCGTGTACGTATCGTCCAGCAACTCGTAGTTGAAAGTGACGGCGTAGAGCGGGTGGTCGGAAGGCAGTTCGTTGTTCCGAGTGCTGCGGTTGCAAACTTCCTCGGCCACATCTGCGTCCAGAGATATAGAATGGACAAAATTACGGCATGTGAAAAGACAAAAATTAGGGGAAATAAAAAGACAAAAATAGCGCGTCAAACGCCGTAGCCTTTCGAGTGACCGAGAGTAAGGGATTGGAAACGCTCACCCGGCATTTTTTTAATAAGCAGCCTCAGCGGCGTCTTCTTAACTCCGTCTTCCGTAAGATTGTCGCAACGAAGGGCATCCATCCAATACTCGCTCTGGATGATAGCCATCGCCACATCTCTTCTCGGCACAATGAAAACGAAAAAATGTCAGTCTCTTTCTTCAGGGACAACGTATCCGAGTTTGCTTTTACCTCTGCGAGTTTTCGATGGCCAATTCCAGACAGTTTCTACCGTGGTCGTCTCTGCGCGAAATGTTCGCTCCCCACTCCAGCAGAAGCATGCACACTTCCACGCTTCCCGTAGAGGCTGCCAGGTGAAGCGGCGTGGTCTGCAAACGACAAAAACAAGAATCTTGAAACAAAATTGTGTTTCTTCGTAGGTGTCCGACAACCTATATGATGACCGTATCCCAGAAACCTTACCTTGGCTCTATCCAAGGGGTCAACAGGACAGTTGGCGGCAAGCAAGACCCTCACGCACTGGATCCATCCCTTGTAAGCGGCACAATCGAGCGGCGTCCAAAGCCGAGAATTCCTGCCGGATCATCGAGAAATTTTTTTTGCGGGTTAGCACATTTCCTCAGCGATGGACATATTGTTTTAAAAAAAAAATGCATCGTCGTCACCTGGCTTCTACGTTAGCGCCAACTTCCAACAAGACCCTCAGGACGCGCTGATGTCCTTCGAGTGCCGCCAGGTGGAGAGAAGTGTTTCCTTCCTCGTCTTCTCCGTTGATTATCTGCTTGTTGTGCTTGATTAGTTCTCTTACGATCCTACGATAAAACGAAAGGATCTTGTTGTTGAGACACCCTGTACGTATTTGTGCTGTTGCGCACGTGCATTTCGTGTTTTTGCACGTGCATTACTTGTTTTAGCACGTGCATTATTTGTTTTTGCACGTGCATTACTTGTTTTTGCACGTGCATTATTTGTTTTTGCACGTGCATTACTTGTTTTTGCACGTGCATTTTTCAATTGGTGCATGAGCAAATTTTGAATTTTGAAAGGAGTTCTGATTGTGGATTTGATATAGTTCTGGTTGTTCATGAAATTAATGTGCTGAATTGTTGTTTGTTAAGGCTATTTTACAAGGAAAATACATAGTTAAAGTGGATAAAAGTATTGTGCTGTTCCAACTATAAGAGTGAGTGACTAGATAGATATATATCCCAGCAGAAAATATTTTACCATAACTGCAGTTATTCAGAAAAACTGCACATTTACTGCACTTCTTCACATAAACTGCAGTTTTTCTGTAGTTCAATTCAATTCAAGTCAGTACTAGCTCGGTAGTTTAATGAAACAAAAACTGCATTTTTATCTGAATTACTGCAGTTTATTTAAATAAAACTAGTTTTTATGCAATTTTTTTTAATGTAAAACTACAGTTTTTTGTAATGAAGCTGCATTTTTATTTGGATAAAGTGCAGTTTTCTTGCAGTTAAACTGAAGGTTTATTAGGATTAAATGCAGTTTTATTGCTCAATAACTGCATTTTTAAGGCAGCTATTGTGCAGTAAAAATTCAGTTTTATTTAGATGAACTGCGCCCATTTTGTGTAGTGAAAATGCAGTTTTGTTCAAATAAACCGCAGTTATGTTGCAGTGAAAATACAGTTTTATTCGAATAAACCGCAGTTTTATTCGCATAAACTGCAATTTTATTCGGATAAATCGCAGTTATAAAGTGCAGTAATTTTGTATTTCCCCTCCTCCTCTAAAAACTGCAGTATTACGGCACATTTATTGCACTTTTTCTGCCTTACTGAATTGCAAAAAAAAAGCAGCAGTTTTTCTGTAGTATAAATGAAACCAAAAACTGCAGTTTTATCTGAATTACTGCAGTTTATTTAAATAAAACTGTAGTTTTTATGCAATTTTTTTTTTAAAGTAAAGCTGCAGTTCTTATGTAATGAAGCTGCATTTTTATTTGGATAAAGTGCAGTTTTTTTGCAGCTAAACAGAAGGTTTATTAGGATTAAATGTAGTTTTATTGCTCAATAACTGCATTAAATATTTTAAGGCAGCTTTTTGTGCAGTGAAAATGCATTTTTATTCGTATTACAAAAACTGCAATTTTACCACACATTTACTGCCCTTTAACTGCAGAAAAAGTGCTCATAAAGGTACAATTATTTCGTATTTTTTCCTTCTGTATTAATTGCACTTTTACTGCAAGTTTTTCTGCCATACAGAATTAAAAAAAAAAAAAAAAAAAAAAAAAAAAACAGTTTTAAAATTCTGCTGTAAACTACACTTTACTGCAAAAACACTTTACTTTATTTGAATAAAGTGCAGTTGATGTGACCAGTTACAGCCCTTATAAATATTCTATGTCTAAGAACTGAGCGCGACAGACCTCTTAGTCGAGTCTTCCCTAAAGATCTTGTTCGAAAGGTTAAAAAATCTTACTTTGTACGTCCGCATTTGGCCGCCAGATGTAACGGCATCTGCTCTTCTTCGTTCTTCAGGTCGATGTGAGCCCCTTGCTCGAGCAGAGTCTTAAAAAATCAACACGAGTCTCGGTTATCACGTTCCGACACCGTTTTACGACAAAAATCAAGACGGGATATGTAATCAGACCTGCATGATGGCCAAGTATCCTTTCTTGGCCGCAAGATGTAACGGACTGTTGCCGTAGCGGTCGGCTCGGTCCAGAAGATAGTGAGAGCGGGGATCTTGAAGAAGAGCCTGACAATTTAAAAAAAAAAATTATAGTGCAGAAGTAAAAAAAAACTCAAGGGAACTTCTTTCGAGACCTACCATCAGCGCATCGTGTTTGTTCTGCTGCGCCGCCCAATATATCGCCGTCTTGTCGTCTTTGTCCGCAGCGTTTATGTCCGCGCCGTCTTTCAGCAGACACTCGATGGCTTCCACGTGTCCGTGGCTCGCGGCCAGAAGCAGAGGAGTGCAATTGTCCTTGTCGCGGCGCTCCATGTCCGCACCGCTGTATGAAAAAAAAAAAAAAAATGCGATCAACGAACGGCGGAGGAAATCCGTAATCGGAAACCACCGAGTTTGCAGAAGTACAAACGGAACCTCTTAGGAGAACTCACTGTTTGATAAGATGCCGGATTATGTTCGTATGGTTGAATTCTGCGGCTCGATGCAGAGGTGTTTCGTGGCTGGCGTTAAGACAGTCAATCTTTTCCGCTTTCTCCAACAGGATGAGCAGGATTTCTACGTCTCCCGAGACAGCGGCCAGATGTAGAGGAAAGACGAAGTTGTTGCGAGACACGTTAACCCCAGCGTCTTTCGACAGGAGGAATTTGGAGATTTCCAGATAGCTGTTCTCGACCGCCAAGTGGAGCGCCGTGTTCTGCTCGTTGTCTCTGTCGTTGACCAGCTGACAAATAAACGGGCAAGCATCGCGTTACATACCTTTTCCAGAAACAAAAACCCAAATTTATACATCACCACAAAAAACTGATATCGTATCGCACCCTAAACCGCTTTACTTAGCTCCTCTACGGCTAAGTTCTCCAACAGCTATCTAGCTCCTCGATGGCTAAGTTCCTCAATTGCTTCCTAGTTCCTCTACAGCTAAGTTCTTCAAAATCTACTAAAAAGCCTTTCTACGGCCAAGTTCTACGACAGCTATCGAGCGCCTCTACGGCTAAGTTCCTCAACATTTACTAAGCTTTTCTACGGCTAAGTTCTCCAACAGCTATCTAGCTCCTCGATGGCTAAGTTCCTCAACATCTACTTAGCATTTCTACGGCTAAGTTCCTCAACTGACAAATAAAAGTGCGAGCACCGCATTACAGACCATTTCCAGAAACGAAACCCAAATTTAAACATCACCACAAAAAACTGATATCGTATCGCCCCGCTAAACCGCTTTACTTCACTAGCGGAGTATTGCGGTTTAGTGGGCGGCGAAGCGTCATACCTCTGCCACGGCTGGCTGACCGCCTCTTCGATCCGCTTCTTCTATCAGCATCTTGACGATGTGAAAGTTCCCTTCCCTCGCCGCGCGGTGAAGCGGCGTCGCCAGATTCTCGTCGCAGCAACGCAGATCGGCTCCGGCGCTGAGCAATAGCCGCACAATCTCCTTGTTGCCGTGAACCGCGGCCAGGTGTAGCGGAGTGGCATCGTCCGTGTCCCGAGCCTAGTCACGATACGGATTAAGACATGCGTCTAACGGGATGAAACTTGGTACAAAATTTGTCCTCGTCAAATACCTCTAGATTAATTCCATCGCACTGCAAGAGATCCCTCGTTGCGATTGTGTTGCCTCGCATTGCCGCGTAGTGAAGCGGCGTGAGTCCGTAGATGTCGCAGCTGTTCACCTCGGCTTCGTGCGACACCAGATATAACACGATGGTGTCGCAAGGCTTCAAAGTTACGTTCGGAGGAGAGCCACAATCGGACGAATAGCCGCTCGAGTAACGCTCCAGACTTCTTCTCAACGATGGCTGTTGAAAAAAAAAAATTTAACTGGTTAATTAAGATGTCGCTACGGTTAAGTTCTTTAACAGCTATCAAGCTCCTCTATGGCTAATTTCCTCAACAGCTATCAAGATCCTCAACTAAGTCCCTCAATAGCTATCGAGCTCCTCAACAGCTACCGAGCGGCTAAGTCCCTCGCAGCTATCGAGCTCCTTTACGGCTAATTTCCTCAACAGCTATCAAGATCCTCTACTAAGTCCCTCGACAGCTATCAAGCTTCTATACGGCTAATTAAGTCTCTAAACAGCAAATAATTCAATAATAATGCCAATAATCCAAATACCACATTTTACTTGACTAGAAAACAAAAAAAAATCATGTCAACATTGCTAAAATTAATCAATTTCACACAAAACAACTTATATATAAATAAAATATACGAAACTTCGTCAGCATTTTTTTTTTTTTTGAAAAACCTTCGTGGAGACTTTCGACATCGTTCCCGATTGTTTTCGAGAAACGAAAACCGGATCCGTCCAAAACCAACGGCATTTCTGAGGTCGACTTAACGAATTCTGGATTTAATTCTTTTATTTTATTTATCCCACCGATTGTACGGCCAGTCGTCTCAAACTGAGGGCAGGTTGTAGGCCAGTGGTTCGAACGTGGCCGCGAATTAATCGCGGCAGCGTTTTAAATCACTTCCTGCTGGTTTTGAAATATAATTCAAGGGCAACGAGATGTTTACGCCAATCTGAATTTCGGTTTTATTGTTTCGTTCAGATTTCCATATAATGTATTTGCTTATATACCTCATGTTGCTGGAAAAGGTTTAAATGTTTCACAGCATGTACATCAGTTAAGATATGCATGTGACATTCGGCACATGCCAGGATTTTCAATGGAACGCGAAGCATGTGTCATTCGGCACGTGAGGCACGTGTCATTTGGCACGTGAAGCACGTGTCATATTTGGCACGTGAAGCACGTACGTGTCACATTTGGCACGTGCCAGGATTTTCAGTGGCGCGCGAAGCATATGTGACATTTTATTGGCACGTGCCAGGATTTTCAATGGAACGTACGTGAAGCACGTGACATTTGGCACGTGCCAGGATTTTCAATGGAATGCGAAGCATGTGACATTTTGCGCATGCCAGGATTTTCAGTGGCACGTGAATTAGCACGTGGCATTTGGCACGTGCCAGGATTTTCAATGGCACGTGACATCATCTTAGCTACTCGAGCACAAAAACACCTCGTAAACCAAGATACCGTAGACAGAATATCTCGTAAACTTTAAAACAAGATATATATACTCACCAAATAATCCTTCAATTTGAACTCTTCCTTCTGCCGTTGTATCTTGGGCGTTTTGGGTTTCTTGTAGCGCGCGGCCATGTGCAGCGCAGTCAATCCTTCTTCACCTCGGACGTTCACGTCTTAAATGGTAAACAGAAATCACGAATGAAACCACGAGTACGAGGCACACTCGGGAGATATATGTCACATTTGATATTTCGTGTTACGGCCCCATGCACTTACGCTTTGAAGGGCATAATTGTTGAAAAGAAATGGTTTCGATAAGGTATGTCATGTCCAAGAAATTCAGACTAGGGAAGGCATATGCAAGTACGAGGCGCGCTTTGGAGATATTTCGTGTAACGCCCTTCCCCCCCACCCCTAAATTTGTTTGGAAGGCTATTAAGGCATTGTGCAGTTTTATATAAGAGATTGTTTCTCACCAGCTCCTTTTTCCACCAGGAATTTCACCATGGTGAAGTTGTTATATCTTGCCGCGAAATGCAGGGCGGTCATGAGATCGGCGTTCAGCTCGTTAAGCTTCTGCTTCAGGTTTAATCCATCGTATGAATCCAACAACATCTTCATGGCGTAAACGTCTCCGTCCCTCGCAACCTTAAAAAAATAGGGATATCGTTAAGGTTTGACCCTAGCTGAGGTTTGACCAAAAGTTAACGTCAAACACGAGAAACGCAGGATGAAAATACATGTATAGGAATCATTGCACAGCTAGGATTGCAAACACTTTTTTCATACTCAATATTTAGGACATTTTAGGAATTTGTTTAGATTAAATTTTAAGACTTTTTTAAAAGTTAAAAGGCGACTTTTTAAAATGTATACATGTACTATAGAATTTTATTTTCAATTCGCAACTTTTGATACATAATTTTTACAATAATTATGCAATGATTCAGAAGGGTATTTAGGACTTTTTTTTAGAAATATTTACGACTATTTTAGGACTTGTAGGATTATTTATAGTACTTTCACGAATATTTAGAACTTTTAGGAATATTTAGGACTTTTTATGCTATTTAGGACTTTTTTAGGATTATTTAGGACTTTCAGGAATACTTAGGATCTTTTTTTAGGAATATTTAGGACTTTTAGGAATATTTAGAACTTTTAGGGCTATATTTAGGATATTTTTAGGAATATTTAGGACTTTTTTTTAGGAATATTTAGGACTTTTTTTAGGATTATTTAGGACTTTCAGGAATATTTAGGCCTATTTTAGGACTTTTAGGACTTGTTTGTCACCCAGGTTATTACAATCCTGTACAAAAGTTAATAAAAATATAGGAAATATAGGACAATATAGGACGACATAAAAAATATATAGGAATTTAATTATAGGATATATATATAGGACGGCTTGGATGCCTGCGGCACACGTGCAACAGGCATTAAATATTGTTTTATTCTAATCGAGGACTTAACGATACTTAATACTTAAAGCTTTACTTATTGTGTGTAGATTATTCACTTTATCATTTCCTCATTTTTTTTTTATTCATACGATATCTTAAAGTCTTTAGTCTTAAGTCTCGTTAAGTCCTCACTTTCCCATCGCATATATTAAAAAAAAAAAATTTAATCCGGGCAAGAAAAATCTGCATTGTTACCTAGCTGTGACCATTTTAGTCTCTCACCTGATGTATCGTGCGCCTCGTATAACTCGCGTTCACATCGGACTTCTTGCGGCCCTTTGCATGTTCCTCCTCCGAGTCGCGGTGGATGTCCAGCACAACATTGTCGGGGAAACTGCGATACATGGCACACGGAACCATCGGAAGTCCCCTGGACATGGGATAAGTGTTCTCCCGGAACAAACGGCCCAATGTTGATTTGGAGCGAGTCGCGGCTGGAACCGCAGCGGTTGAGGAAGGGTGATCCAAGTGATCCAGGCTGATGGACTTTGATGCCATCCTCTCGGGTCTCGTCTTTCGGATACGCATCGCTTCCAGGCCTTGCCGTACTTTGTCGTACGATTGTCACCGACTGAATGAATATCCAACGATTTCATTTCTTTTTAAAGTCCACCGTTGGCAAGAATCCAAGGAGAGTACGTTCACTGGAGAGAATTCAAGAACCGAACTTTGGATCCAACGAGCGAGGTTTCATGCCTATAAGGAGAAATAAACAATACATATGTGTTTTAGTCGCAAACTTATATAGCCACTCGTAAACTTATTCAGTCGCTTAAATATTGTACGCTAATATCGTATAAGCGGAGAAGGAATTTAATTTCAATAAAACTGATGAATATGTAAGTCGGAGAAACAGACGCGGGAACAAAAACTATAGCAAATTGACAAAATGTTTTCATTATATCGTGGTTTTGGAATAATTAGGATACAAAAATTGTGAAGTAAATTACAATCGCTAAAAAGCACAGTCATTTTTAATTTACGACTTTTGTTAATTCTAAGCCGTCCAATATTTCGTATAAATTCTTATATTTTTGATGTCTTCCTATATTTCCTTAAATTGTCCTATATTTCCTATATTTTTATTAAGTTTTGTACATGATTGTAATAATCATGGTGACAAACAAGTCCTGAAAGTCCTAAAATAGTCCTAAATAATCCTAAAAGTCCTAAATATTCCTAAACAAAGTCCTAAATAGTCCTAAATATTCCTAAAAAAGTCCTAAATATTCCTAAAAAGTCCTAAATAGTCCTGAAAGTAGTAAATATTCCTAAAAAGTCCTAAATATTCCTAAACAAAGTCCTAAATAGTCCTAAATAGTCCTGAAAGTAGTAAATATTCCTAAAAAAGTCCTAAATATTCCTAAAAAAATTCCTAAATTTACCTAAAAAGTCCCACATATTCCTAAAAAAATTGCTAAATATTCCTGAAAGTCCTAAATATTCCTAAAAAAAAGTCCTAAATATTAATCCTAAAAAATTCCTAAATATTCATGAAAGTCCTAAATACTTCTAAAAAGTCCTAAATATTCCTAAAAAGTCCTACATATTCCTAAAAAATTCCTAAATTTACCTAAAAAGTCCCACATATTCCTAAATATTCCTGAAAGTCCTAAATATTCCTAAAAAATTCCTAAATATTCCTAAAAGTCCCTAAAATCTCAAACTGTTTTAAGTCAAAAACACTTTAAGATGATTTTTCAAAAGCATTTGACACTTTTGATAATTTAATCTTCAATTCTTAGTTTAAAAAATCAGTATTTTGAAACTTTTAATTCATGAGTTTTGATAATTTCGATCCCAATTTAATCTGAAATTAATATTAAAAAATTGCATTCTCAGAGTGCCTGCGGTGAATTTACATTGTCTGTGGGTCGACCATAAGGACCCTTTTCCAGCTGTTTAATTGTGTTTCTTTTAATTTCCAACACTCTATAGTTGGTTAGTTAATGTGTTTATCTCTATTCCCAATTTTTGCAAGAATCTTAATTGAATTAGTTAGTATTTTAAATTATTTGAAATTTTATTGAAAATTGTTCAAATTTGCCCCATGATGGTGTGCAGATTTGCAACAGCTGCACTAATATATTAATTAAAAACAGACAAATAAATACCTTAATATATTTTGAACACATTGTTTATTGAAACATGCGTATTGAAGCACAAATTGAACTATTTTAACGTACTTTGTATTTGTCTAGCTTAAGACCAAAGCTTTTTGGTTATAATTTGTACAATCGCAACATAGTTAGGCTATTATAAATAAAAGAGGCATGCACCGTGCACCATCACTACATATGCCATGTACAAATTTGAACATATATAAACTATTTGAATGTTTAATTTATGCAAAACTAAATTAAAACAAATATAAATAGTCAATTGGCTCATTGAAATGTGCCCCAGTCATGCTGTTTTAATTTAAGTGCCCCCATTGCATCACGAGGCTTAGTGCTTTAAATAACAATGTGGAAGCGTAATATCTTAAATGCTGACCAATCCATAAAATAGGCCATGAAAAGAACTAAATTTAGGTAACATTTGTAACTAATCCTTGTTAGAAATACACCCTTTGTAAAATATTGCCAACTTTGTATTGAAAAATGAGTTTACCTGTCGAAAAACATGAAATTTAGCATAAGTTAATGTGCAGGCCTTCCAGCAACTTGAAACTACATATCCTATTAATACAGTCGAATCCACTTAATCTGGACACCGGTTAATCTGGGCAGCCATTTATTAGGGCCGAATTGTCAAGAACAAATCCGGACAGTACATTTGCACATGTTTTTGGTCCGGTTATTTCGGCCAATAATCCGCTTATTCTGCATGGATAGTTGGCATTAGTAACTGATAATTAAAAAACAGCAAAATTTTCAGCCCTCGTTTAAAATTCACTGAAAAATTATGAATTACGTGACGTCAATCGATAAAGAATTCGCCTTTTGTAAAAACACCTTTTGTACACCGATTTAAGTACGTAAAAACACACCATCATTTTTATTGAATTAAAATCTGGTTGTATATACTTTCGTAGTTTGGATATCCAAACTACGAAAGTATATACATCCAGATTTTAATAGCATATATATATGCTATTAAAATTTGGATGACATCGTACTCATTTCAAGCCGTTTTTAAAAGAATAAACAACAATTTATGGTGCACTGTACCTACGGTCTTTATTTTAC
>JAQGCC010005126.1:0-12006 GCA_034698905.1 Xestoiulus laeticollis
AGTGGTGAAATTAAGGTGCATCTTTGCATCTTATTTCGTGGACACTTAATTTAAGATGTTTTGATTTGCAGTGTAGAGAAACCATAAACAAGCCTAAGGGCCTTAAACCACGAAATAGAAATCAAGTGTTTTTTGTCCAAAAAGCAAAAACTACAAAAAATAAGGTCGAGCATTTTTGTAAAAATCAAGATGGATGACTAAAGTTTTGCAATATGCTTCTTGTCTGTATGCTGTTAATTAGCATAAATTTTCGTAATCCTTTCTGAAAACTCCTATTTGGCAAGCCACAGAATTAAAAGTACATTATATATTTCATTCGTCCAAATGTTTTCGAATCTTATTTTAAAATATAGGCTACTATTGTTAATACATTTTGCACTAAAATTAAAAATGCTAATTTTCTGAAGTTTTTAGTTTGCAATTGTATACATGTATTTACATTACATGTTTGGACTATTAGGCTATGTATATTGGCCTATTAGATTTATACTTATATTATGTCAGAAAAACGTTATTTTAGTTTCAATAAATTTTCAAAAGCAAGTGATTTCGAATTGTTTTTAACAAAATATATTTCATTTGAAAGAAACCATCAATTGAAATACTCTACATGTGTTTCCTGAAGGTCGAAATATGAAGTATTAGGGTAAAAACCTAGTGCTATAGTGCTATCAGCGATTAAAGAATCGCTTCATTCTAGAATGAATCTGGGATGATTCTGGAATCAATGATTGCAATCGAACATCTTATTTTCGATACCTTTCAGAACTCATTAAAATCAAGAATGATTCTAGAAAAGACATACTCGTTTGTGTCCTGGATTCATGCTCGAATCATGTGATGCTCTATTCTTTGATGCGCCGTTATACTAGACCAATAGGGACTTACAAACGGCGAGTTTCCTCTTTCACTTTCACTTCTATTTTCGAAGTGGTTTATAATGCGCATGTGCCAAAAACGAAAACGACTTTTTAAAAGTACGTGACTTATTTTAAATAAGTGAATTCCAAACGACTTTTTCGTCTGCTAGCACTATGCCGCTAGTGGCTTGACTGACGTCCCGATTGCGTCATAATAAACGGCGCTTTATCTAATGACCTTAAGAAAGTTCTTTTTTAATTAGAACCTACAAATGCGAAGGAAAACTACTTTTACTTCGAAAGTGTAAGCAATTTTTGGAAGTCATCGTTGGTAATTAAGTCCCTTATGTGCGGGTGCATCGCGAATCGCAGGTATGTCTTTAGGAATCATTCTAGAATGAAGCGATTCTTTAATCGCTGATAGCACTATATATGTGGATACCCTTAGTGTATACTTGCATGTATACAGAGGTAAAAGTTAGCAAAAAAATGAACTATTCTACCTACAGTGCTATATATATAGGTCTACATGTATTCTACATTTCATTTTGAAATGTCAAAATCAAAATTTAATTCCAGATGTTACCAGATGACAGAAATCATAATATTAGCATACTGTATATCTGAAGCCAAGCTTGCAACTAATAGGCGTACAGGGGTCTCCTATATATACAATTGTAGTAGTGCATTAATTTAACTTACATGTAAACTAAAGACGTTATAATTTATGAATTTACACTAAATACATGCATGCATTATAACAAATAATACGATGTTCATCAGATAGATCGAATTTCATCTCTTATATAAAAAAGTGGTTGCCAATTGATTGCAGGCATCGATTCTTACGTATATTTATATCAATCAATATAAACTATAATGTTTTGTCGATTTCACAAAATGGGCGCAATGGGTTTTTTGCCGGAATAAGGTTAATTCTAAATGAAATGCTGCAACTGGTCATTAACTTTTAAGAACTTTAGGGAAGTATTATTAAGATATATAAAATACATGTGGTAACTTATAGAATTCAGGACAGCGTAGATCTGCAATTATGATGCAGAATGTCTGCCTATTACCTTTAATATAGTAGTTATTTGTTTTAATGCAATTGCAATTTCGACCATTTACAGATACATGTATATAGGGCCTATGTAATTGTTTCTCAGAAGAACTCACTACCTCAAATTTATATATATTTTGAAATTCCGATTTCGTTTAATTAACATTCCATATCTTTTTTAAGGATAACATAAGGATACCTTTAAAATGCTTTGAGAATAATATGAATCACTCCATATTTCTCCTCCCTTAAATTAATTAGAGCGGTGTCAAATTCCCTTATAAAGATAATCAGTGTAGCCCTAGTAATTAAAATACTCCATACAATAGTTTCTATCTATCTTTATTTAGCAGATTGCTAATTATAGCTAGACTTTAGGTTGATGAAACTATAAATTATTGTAAAATAACGATGTACTTAATTTGAATTTTTCTTGTTTCGTGGGATAAAATGACGTTTTTTTATTTTATTCTTTATTTCAGTATTTCTGGCAAATGAGGTTATTTTATCGATATTTAATGCCATATGTAAAAAAATGCATTTTAGCTTGCCATTTAAATCCTTATTTGGCACAATTAAACGTTATCTATATGGTAATAAATTTCATTAGAAAATATTGAGTTTAATTTGAAAACTTCGAAAAAAACCTTTAGAAATAATTACCAGATATTATGAACAAAGGCTTTTTAAACATGTTTTTTTTTTTTAAAGAAAAACGAGCACAAAAAATATAGCTGATTATTTAATTACAGATGAGAGAATATTAGCATTTCATTATTATGAAATAAAGTCATAACAACTGCAAGTAAATTGTTTTCTATTGCTCTAAGCTTTTTGATTTTTTTTTGGACATTATTTTTGCAAAAATAGTAGTAATAATGTAGGCTATATATCATTTTATTAACTTAATTTATCTAAATTTGGCCTAAAATCATCGATTATCTACTTATTTCTATGTTTCGCGTTAAGAAGTCATTAAAATATTACATGATGCAGATAAATCGATATTAATTGTATGTAAAAATAATTTTTATTAAAGTTTGAAAATTATGAATTATCAAAATTTGTCTAAAAATCATCATTTATTCTATATTATACTTGCATATGCACAAATATTTTTTTACCAAATTATTCAACACAAAAATCTCGCGAACAATTTTGCAATATGTATACAATTTATCATTCATTGGGCCCTTAAACCCCACTCAACAACAACAACAACAACAACAACAACAACATTTATCATTCATAAAATAATCAATGATGTTCACGAATTCTTTATTGTCCTTGGTAATCAGAAATTTAACGTAATGATAATAAAATAATGTATATAGCGAGTATAGAATCTATAAAACGCGCATCTATTGTAATAAATATAGTAAAAATATAACTCGTATTTCATTCATATAAGGTTAATTGGACACATTTGAAAATTAAGATGGAGCTATAGATAACTTTAATTTTTATTTCTTTCAACTGTGTAAAGTTTGTTACATTTGTATCTTTCGCTAGCTTATTCTATACTTAACTCTACATGTATACATGTAGAAGACATTAAGAAGTCATTGGCATTAAAATAAAACAAGCATGCATATACAGGGCTGTTCAAATATCACGTTTTTAGATCACGTAAAAAATCCATCAATAGCTGTATATGTATATCTACTGTAAGTGTGGATTAATCAGCATGTCGTGACACATCTTACACATAAAGTGTTTCTTTTATAGTATTTCGTCATTCATATCTAAAATGACACAACAATCTACGAGCTCGTATTTTATAGAAATACGGTTGAAACGTACGCCATTGAAATGCGATAGATGTAAAACATCAAAACTTGCAGAAAATCAGCACGAGGACTCCGAAAAAGTCAAGTTTACGCTTACTTGAAATTTTTTGTATAGTAAATTCATCTTATTTAAAAATCCTTTTAAACGTTTTTTCAAACTTATATTTACTTGTTAACACATGAAAAAGTGTAGAATAATATTTTTATGTCTAATTTTGCAAATTCAGTGAAATGAAACGTGAAATGATAGCCTAGCTAAAATGAAACAAATGAGTATAAATGTACCCAAGTAGCACACAATGGACATCGATTGGCTGAATATTGAAGCCAATATATATATATATATATATTGGTTAAATTGGCAAAAATTAGCCAATGAAACCTATTTTGAATTGATAGTGGCCCAAGCTTACAAGGTAATACTGGGCCGATATTGCGGTATTATTTTGCATTCAATAGTGGGCCTATATTGACCCAATTTATTTGCCATTGTTGGTTAAGTTGCATATTGACATTAGAAAACCGATATTAGGCCTAAATCTATCCCAATATAGGTACATTTATTGCAATCTATATGTTGGCAATTATGGAAAAATGTTAACATTGCAATATTGTGCCAATAAATGTATTGAAAAATACGTTTTGCCTATATAATTGGCCAATATTGAGTGCTTACTGGGTAAGGATTCTTGACACTTTTTATAATGGAAATTCATCCCTGAATAAAAATTAATCACATCAAAAACCGTTTCTTTAGAATTAGTTTTTATTAATTTTACTGTTTACAGCTAGGTGCAACATCTATTATTCGATAACTAAAAATCGGCCGAAATTGCTTTGAAATGTGTGCAAAAATATGGCTTTATACTTATTTATGATTTTTATTTGTTTGGAAAACCGTTTTCCACAAAATTCAAATAAGAGACGATGCCATATTTACAAATAGTAATGTGATTTCATACCCGCAATGTTGAATTCATATTCACTGCAAATCAAAACATCTTAAATTCAGTGTCTCCAAAATAAGATGCAAAGATGCATCTTAATTACAACTCTTTCTTAACTTAAAATTAGTTGCATCTTTAAATAAGACATTACCCTAAACAAAAGAATTGTAAAAGATTCATCTTAATTTAAGTTAAATTTGCAAAGATGCATCTTAGAATCTTATTTTGGCGACAATTTTAAGATGTTTCCATTTGCAGTGTTTTGGAGGAAAAACAACAAAAAACTGCAATAACTTGAGCAAGGTCTGTGATTTTTGTTTCAATTCTTTTGAAAACTGCAATATGCAGAGCTATGTAATTAAAGTTTGTCTTTGTTTCAACACAGGATATTGTATAGATTGTATTAACACGGGAAAATTGGATACAAATACAAAATAGAATATTCCTCCAAAAACATTTTCATGGATTCCTATAGACAATATCCTTGTTTCTATAGGAAAATAGAAAACTATTAACTATTATTAACTATTGTCTATAGGAATCCATATATTATATCCATATATATAGTGCTGGTAACACGGTTTTTAGTGAAGGATATTGTCTATAGGAATCCATGAAAATGTTTTTGGAGGAGTATTCTATTTTGTATTTGTATCCAATTTTCCCGTGTTAATATATATATATATGTACATGTACATGTATATATAATTCGATTTTTTCCATGTTTATTTTTAAGAACGTTAAGGAAATGCTCAATAATGTATGTAATTAATGGAGTTTGAACAACTCAATAATAGATAACCTTTTCTCTTAGTAGCCTACTCCTGAATTTTACGACATTATGTTTGGTTGTTAAGAAATGAAATACAGTACAACGACATTACCACAAGGAAAACTTAAATGTTTATCAAAACAGAGGTTTCCCTGCCCATTATTGCTAAATAATCAATATCAGCTGATTTTATCTGATACCAAACGCGATTTTGATATGGCTGAATGTTTTGAGGTAAACCAAAAGACCATGTCAAGATGGCAGCCAAAATTGTTACTAATATCAGCCTAGCAAAATTATTAACATATGGTTTGAGGTAAATCAAAAGACCATGTCAAAATGGCAACCAAAATTGTTAATAACATCAGCCTAGCAAAATTACACCTACCTCTGAGGCTCATCTCGCTTGGCGTGATATATTTCTCCAAACTTTCAGGTTGTTTCCAAGAGAAACTCAACAGAGGCTTCGAATTTGCATTTACTTTCATTTCGAATATGGCAAGCATAGTGAAACCGCGACTAAAATTTAGAAAAAATCAGTTTGGGACAAAAAGTTGGGATAAACTATAGTAACTCATCGAACTGCATCGTTGTCAGCGTGCTGACAGCTGGTGAACATTACTGATTTCTTCATAAAATTCCGCGAAAGTCATTGTAACTTTGATTTTTTTGCAGTTTGACATTTAACTGCCAATTAGTTGAAATTAGGTGGGAACTCAAAATCAGGGTAAGGGATTCCGAAACCTTACAACGTCCGAGTCATTGGGCTAATTTTCGCCAATCAGAAGCAACCCAAATGCCATAAAGTGCATCCTCAGCAAAACATATGAAAAACTTGTTTTTAAGATATAGGCGTGGTTCTGTCAGCAAGCATATAAAAGACACTCGGAGAACACAGAATAGTAAATCAACAACAACCTCTCCGATAAACCACACCGGACATTAGCATCTATTCTCCAGAAGGTTTCCTCTTGAATATAAAATCAACCATGGCACGCTTGGTAAGTTGACAATTTCAATACAATATAGCAGTTTTCAAAAGATATACATTCAGAAACTTGAAATGCTTAAATGTGACACTGCTTTTCTAAATTTTATAATTTTTCTATATTTAATACTTGGTCCGATTTTCAAAATTAATACAACACATTGAAAAGTCCAATAAGAAAATTCAAGTTTCGATGCATTAATTAGACAATTTATGCAAACAATTGCACAAAACAGTATTCTTTATAATACCGTATTTGTTTAATTTATTTTAAACATATCTAAGCTTTCAGTACTATGACATATTACAAATATATAAAAACATTTGTTTCCCTCAAACACATTTTTTATGTGAAGAAATTTACATATTTTTTTATGATTTTCCACCATATAATCCGATATGGTTTTCCATACTATTCTCAATTTAAATTATGGAATGATGGAATTATCAGCTCGAAATACTGGGCTCCTTCACGCGAACGCTGTTAAGCACAGGCCGGCAGCGCTTTTCCCTATGCGCATGCGCTGTTCATGCGCGCATCTAATTACGCGGAAAACCGTTGCCGGCTTGAGCTTAATCAACAGCTTTCGCGTGAAATAGCCTATTATATGTATTATCTCCAAAAATTGTGTATAATTCATACATGGCTACCTTATAATGATAAGCATACCCTTCCACAAGTTATGAAATATTGTGATGTGTTTGTGATCAATTTTCGATCACAACACGATCATTAACACAGTATAAAACTAGATCTTAATTTCCCCCTTAAGTTACCAATCTTAAAAAACAAGGTATAAATAAATATTCCATCATCACCAAACATTGATTTACTGTTATAAATGCTAACAAAATCGTTTCTTTTTTTCAGCTCTTAACAGCGTGTACACTTACGGTACTAATCATAGCTATCGTAAATGGTGAAGAAAACAAAACGCAAGTGATTTCGAGACGATATGGCTATTCCAGCATGGCTGACAACGGAGGCTATGGCAGTCAAATGACCTCTGGAAGTGGCTATGGAAGCTATGGCGGCCAAATGAGTTCTGGCGGTAGTTACGGAAGTTCTGGCGGTCAAATGAGCTCTGGCGGTGGCTATGGGAGCTATGGCGGCCAAATGAGTTCTGGCAGTGGCTATGGCAGCCAAATGGGCTCCGGCAGTGGCTATGGCAGCCAAATGGGTTCCGGCGGTGGCTATGGCAGCCAAATGAGTTCTGGCAGTGGCTATGGCAGCCAAATGGGCTCCGGCGGTGGCTATGGCAGCCAAATGAGTTCTGGCGGTGTCTATGGCAGCCAAATGGGCTCCGGCGGTGGCTATGGCAGCCAAATGAGTTCCGGCGGTGGCTATGGCAGTCAAACGGGTTCCGGCGGTGGCTATGGCAGTCAAACGGGTTCCGGCAGTGGTTATGGAGATATGGGCTACAGTGTTGGAAGCTATGGTGATATGAGCTATGGGAGTGGTGGTATGGGCAATAGCAACGGTGGCTATGGAGAAATGAATTATGGCAGTGGAGGCGATAGCTACGAAAAGGGAGAAAAAGGAGACAGCGAGGAGAAAAAGGAAGAAGATGAGGAGGACGAGGATGATGATGACGACGAAGAAAATGAAGACGATAAAGGAGAAGGCGATAAAGGAGATGACGATAAAGGAAAAGACAATAAGGGAAAAGACGAGAAGAAAGGCAAAGGCAAAGGTAAAAGCAAAGGAAGTGAAAGCAAGGGCGATAGCAAGGGTAAAGGTAAAGGCAAAGGCAAAAGCAAAGGAAAAGGAAAAAGCAAGGGCAAAGGAAAAGGCAAGGGAAAGGGAAGTGGAAAGGGAAAAGGAAGCTCTAAAGGCAGAAAAGGAGGCAAAGGCGGTAAAGGAGGCAACAAAGGCAGCAGTGGTGGCGGCGACGGAGGCTTCGGAGGCAACCAAGGATCATTTGGAGGTGGACAGATGGGTTACGGAGGTCAACAAGGTGGCTATGAAGGTGGACAGATGAGCTATGGAGGCGGACAAGGCGGCTATGGAAGCAGCGGTCAGAGCAGCTATGGAAGCAGCGGTCAGAGCGGCTATGGAAGCAGCGGTCAAAGCGGCTATGGAAGCAGTGGTCAGAGTGGCTATGGAAGCAGTGTTCAGAGCGGCTATGGAAGCAGTGGTCAGAGTGGCTATGGAAGCAGCGGTCAGAGCGGTTTTGGAGGTCAAAGCGGATATGGAGGTGGCCAGAGCAGCTATGGAACTAGTGGACAGAGCGGTTTCGGAGGTCAAAGCGGAGGTCAGAGCAGCTATGGAGGCGGCCAGAGCAGTTATGGAAGCGGTGGACAGAGTGGCTATGGTGGTGGCCAGAGCAGCTATGGAAGCGGTGGACAGAGTGGCTATGGTGGTGGCCAGAGCAGCTATGGAAGCGGTGGACAGAGTGGATTTGGAAGCGGTGGTCAGAGCGGATTTGGAGGTGGCCAGAGCGGTTATGGAAGCAGCGGCCAGAGCGGCTATGCAAGCGGCGGACAGAGCGGCTATGGAAGCGGCGGCCAGAGTGGCTATGGAAGCGGCGGCCAGAGCGGCTATAATAGCGGTGGACAGAGCAGCTATGGAGGCAGTCAGAGCAGCTTTGGAAGCAGTCAAGGCGGCTATGGAGGCGGTCAAGGAGGTTATGGTGGTGGACAAGGAGGTTATGGCAGTACACAAATGAGCTACGGAAGCGGACAGGGAGGTAGACAAGGAAATAGACAAGGAGGCAGACAAAGAAGTAAACAAGGAGGAAGACAACGTGGCTATGGAGGTGGACAAAGCAGCTATGGAAGCCAACAAATGGGCTATGGAGGCGGTCAAACAAGTGGACAAAGTGGCTATGGAGGTAGTCAAGGAGGTGGACAAAGTGGCTATGGAGGTAGTCAAGGAGGAGGACAAAGCAGCTATGGAGGTGGTCAAGGCGGTTATGGAAGCAGACAAATGAGCTATGGAGGCAGCCAAGGAGGCTATGGAGGACAAGGCGGAGTTGGAGGTGGACAAAGCATCTATGGAGGCAGACAAACGAGTTCTGTAAGCAGACAAGTGGGCTATGGAGGCGGTCAGGGAGGCTATGGAAGCAGGTTATCTACCAGTGGTGGTCGACAAAGCAGCAGCGGAATTGGAAAAGGAGGCTATGGTGGCGGAAAAAGCAGCTATGGCAGTGGACAAAGTAATACTGCAGGTGGACAGGGTGGATACACTGGTGGATATACAGTGACCTATGGAGGCAGTCATTATGGTGGAGGAAGTTCCAAATCCTATGGTTACTAAGTCTACCGCAACAATCCAGTAAAAATGCTCAAAAAATAATTCCATATTTCAAGAACAGCAAGAGCAGTGTTTATGTGATAAATTATGTTGATTGCATATGCTCGTTATATATAAATGAAAAATGTCATTATTCTGTATATTTTTTTCATAAGAAACTCACTATTTTATTTATCCAATAAATTATTTTTTTTTGAAAATATTTTGTCTGTTTCAATTCATTGATATCAAAGTACGGTTTTTTTATGAGTTGCACTTTTATTACTTTTTATGCTCAATTTCATAAACTTAGTCAAAACTGATCAATAGTCAACTGGGGAAATTAGATATCGATTTTATGAAGCAATTCGTTTTTTGTGCGCTTTAATTAATAACAAAATCATGTTATTTTTTAAAGCAAGTTTTAGTTCAAATCCATATTTCTGTGACTACATGACTATAAGCTAAAGATAGTAATACAGATATAAGGATAAAATATTTTTTATAGTCAAAGCGGCTTTCGTTATTTCAAGATTTTTATGTAATCTTTAGAAATTGTTTATACTTTACAAAAAAGTACATCGAAAAGCAGCAAAATTTCTCTTAAAACCTTATCATTAAAAGTGTATCTGCTATTAGAATTGATATTGCAAAATTTGTTTTCTAGATCCCCATAAGTAATTCGATGTAATATTTAATTTATCGGAAAACCTTCTTGAAAATGCAATTACACTATTCAGTTTCACGTCCGCGAGATTGTCATTTCCAAGAATAAAACTTTATAACATCAAGATATTCAATTATAATTGGTAATAAACGATTTAATAAAATAAGCATACAAGGGTATTTTTTTTTTCATTGAAGGTATTCAAACGCATTGTTGAATAATATTAAATGCATTTGTTAGTGACGAAAATGTGAAAAAATAATTTTCATGCAGGAATTTATATTACTGCCAAAGTATTTTTTTATAATTGATGTTAAAACTAAAGAAGTTAATTACATGTAGGCTAAACACTATAGGGAAGTCTACATCATATAACATTCAATTCTCTTTACATGGGAATTATTACCTTCAGAAATGAAATATTCAAAACTTGGTAATACGAGCTCGAACACCATTTTAAGGTGATCCGAAAATCAATACCAGCAAAGGCTGGTTTTGTGGTAACCAAAAATTAATTAATTTCCAACAAATTAACCAAAGGCATCGTGAAAAAACTATGTTATTCTCTTATTTTTTATTTATACAAACTTCCAATTCTTTCAATTTTGGCTCTTTCCAAAAGCTCTAGAAGACTTACAAAAACTGCACACACATAAATGAACTTTTGTACATTTAATTTCTGGAAATCAATTGGAAGATTATTTAAAGGAGAGTGGCTTTGCGCACATTTTAAAAAAAATTGTCTAATTTGAGATGACTTAATGCGCTAATCTCCTGCAGCTTTAATTAATTAAATTCAAGTATTCCCATTTGTAATTAACGATTAGTTCTAAGTAGTAATCAAGTGCTAAAGAACTCATCCAGGCAATAAACATTTGAAATTTACAAATGAATGCAAAAAGTGGAAAACGAAAAAAGCTTAGTTTAGTGCAATTTTTGATTTTGTAAATTGATTCAAAACAGAATAAATAAGTTTACGAAAAATATTTTGAATTTGAAAAACGGACTTAATAAGTTTACCAAAAATATTTGAATTTTTACGATAAAAATATTTAAAATATATTTTTTAATCAGCATCTTAACAGCTGAGAAAATGTCAATCTAAAACAATAAAGCAGAATATCCAACTGACAATTTGGATCAAGATTCGTAGATTCCTAATTGAATCGCCCTTCAAAGTTCTTGTAAATACCGATTCGTATTGGTACGGTAGGTTAAACATAAACCGTGGAAATAAATATAGCTGTCAGCTACAGCAGTTTGAAAATTCCAAATACTATATATGCAAATCCTCAAAGCTAATCAAAGAGCTGCTTTAGGAAGCATAACGCCATCTGCTTGATAAATATATATGATCGGATCAATTTATCTAAACCGACCATCAATATCTGGGAAATGAACTTGGGGGTGTTCAAAAATATAGCAATTAAGGAACAAATTGAATCAGTTCAATATAGGAAAAGCAAACCTATAAAACTTTCTCAAACTAGTTTACATGTGTAAAAAGTGAAAGCAAAAAAGGCTATGAAGAAACAAACCTTAATTCTATAATGGCTTCTTTAAAAGCTTGATAGATGATACGTTTCAGGAAATAATAATACAGTATAAAAAAACGTAGTTTTTCGCGTAAAACCTTTTAATGTAGCCAGCAAGTACTGACAGGAAATTCACTTTTGACCCACCC
>JAQGCC010005127.1:0-12003 GCA_034698905.1 Xestoiulus laeticollis
GTTTAGGATGTCAAAACCATCTACGATGTTGATGCCATGTATTTGACAAAAATCCATTAAGACTTATTTTGATTTTTCCAAACAAATTTAGTATACACAGATATGGCTTGCCTATATTTTATTGATTTACGATTTTTGGTTATTTTAAATTTATTTGAATAGCGTTTGTTAAAACTGTTTCAAATTCCGTTTTTAACTAATTACAATTATTTTCAGAGTTATTCATAAAAAAGTGTTATTGCCAATACTTTTTGGTGCCACTGTACATGCATATCTATCTGCTGCATTTATAGACTTTTATTTTCAAAAGGTTTTTTAAGAGCAAATTTTTGGCAGCATTTTCATGTCATTATCCAAGTGTAACGAATTTATACTTGGTTTATACTATGGTAACGGCATTGCTGAACACTTTTTGCTGAAAAAGTTTGATAACAATTGCAAGCTCTTCCAATAGTTAATCTATGTAGGCCTAGATGTTTGAATGAACTTCCATATATGTTCAATGCCCAGATGACCCTGGGGTTCCAATATTGCTCAACCGAAAATATTATTAGAGCTAGGTTTTATAAAAAATATAGTGAGGTCAAGAGGTTTAGCACATCCATTAAATTGTAAAAGCTGTCAATTGTGTCAACTTCTTCTAAAGTCATACCAAAGTGCACCAAAACTCAGTGGTTCCACTTGCAGTGCACGATTTTGTGCATACATTATATCTGACGAAAATCTGACGTCATAATAGACACTAGACAGCCAATTACTTTACTCTAAATAGCCTACCTTAACACTGGTACAAAAAAAATCGACATAAAAAAGCAGCTAAATGCTTAATCAAATTATCCATGTAGTTTGACTGCAGTTGTTTAGCTTTTGCGGTTTGCTTGCTTGCAGCAAATTTCCTTGAAGAACAGTTTTTTACAGGTTAATCCATGAGCCATTTTTGGCCAGATTCCCCATTCCGCAGATACACTTTTTTATTTTTTATTTTTATATTCAGAATATGCTGGCCAGCCATACAGCAAACACTTTGGATAAATTTTGTAATTAATAAAATAATTCTGTGGTTGACATTAAGTTTCATTAAATTTCCACAATCATTTTTTTAAAAAAACGAACGACTGTATGAATTTTAATGAAATTTGGTACAGTTATACACACGTACATATGCTTCTACTTTACTTTTTATTGAAAGAAATTTCCATTTTGAAAGAAAAAAATTTCACATCGTGCTAGCAGCGACTGTATCAAAACCTGTAGCAAAACTTAACTCGTGCATTTTTTACATCTTTAAACAGTTTTATGCCAGGTTGCAAGTCACAATGCATATATCAAATTATTCTAAAAGCAAGCTGTAGTTTTTCTTAATACACAGATTAGGTTCACATTGTGGATACATGTATAGATTTGATTAATTTTTCTCAGTTAGTGAATACGTAAATAAATGAAATAAATTCCCAGATGTATTCTTTCAGTTCGTTTGCAGTAGCTTCTGATATTTGTCATTTGGTTGCTTCAGAAGTTCTCTTAGTTTTACTGAGGTTGACATTTTAGGGAGTGAATGGATTTAGCTGCTATACCAAGGAAAGCTTTTTGATTTCACCAAAAGTTTGCGCTTTTCATGCCTCTTATTTTCTTTCCTAGGCCAAAATATGCTCTGAGTGCTTTGAAAAAGAAACTGTATGCACCAAACCCACATGTTGTGCTATATTCTTTGCAGGTAATTGAGAAAGTTTTCTCTCGTTATCCTTAAGCTCGGTTCCCTCTAACGAATGTGCATGGCGCTTTGCACATTTGCAAATTTCTTGGTGATTTTTGGGAACCAAGCATAAGTTTATGCTTATAGCAGCGGAATCCAGCAGCTATATAAAGGTGAAAAATTTGCAAAAAAAAAGAGCTAATAGGCCTATTGTAGCTGCTGGAATTCACCAAAGTTTGATTGTCTTGAGTGCTGGGTTTGTGCAAAGTTGGTAACGTTAGCAAGGTGCTGTGCATCTCGTCTAATTTTTGTGTGTTTAATAAGGTCTTAGAATCCTGGGTGAAAAATTGTGGATCCCCCATCCACCAAGAAATTGCTACTAAGCAGTTTATGGAAGAGTTGAAAGACCTTATTAAGGTGAGACAGCTCAGTTGTTGCGTAGCCTTGCCATTTCCAAAACAATCTACAAGTTAATATAACTCGACCCCATTTTCGTCATTAGGTATCAACCAACGATAGCGTAAAGAATAAAATATTGGAGCTTATCCAAACGTGGACGCACGCCTTTCGCAACGAAGGGGGCTACCGGGCTATGCAAGATACCTTGAATCTTATGAAAGTTGAAGGTAAACTCCGGTTGGCGCTTGAGTTTTTTTCCATTTAAATCTTGGTACTAATCAGGACTTTTCTTAGGCTACCAATTTCCTGTTTTAAAAGAAAGCGACGCAATGTTTGTGGCTGATATAGCACCAAAGTGGCTCGATGGGGAATGTTGTCACCGATGCAGAGTGCAGTTTAGCGTGGTTCAAAGAAAAGTAAGTATTGTATAAGTGCTGTCGTCACGCCCTGTTGTCACGTTAACAATTTTGAGTCTCATCACGTTGCTCTCTGCATGCGCTTTCTGCTTGACTGATAAATATTTTGTCATCATGCTTTGTCAGAAAGGATAAACGAGTCATATTTCATTGCATGAATTGCAGTATTGCATGTAAACAGGCTAATCTAGGCCTGTACAATGTGATGACGTCTATGAAAGATTAGCTTTTGTGATTTGTGATAGGCCAAATGTAATTTTGATTGCTTTGCATCCTGTCACGTTCAACAACCTCGTGGTTTTAATTTTTCGATTTTGGGAAATGTTTTTTTTTATTTTTGCTCTCGTTTTTGATATTATATAATTGTGATAAGCTTGCATTAAAGTTTTCCTAGAGGTTAACTAGAGAATTATGCTCATCACTTAGGTTTTTAAAACTATTCAAATATTTAAACCAATTCAATAGTCATGGCCCATGAATATAAGCTAGATTTTAGTTAAAGATGTTGCTAAACTCAAGAACAGGCCCTATACCTGAGTTATTTTTTTCACACAAAAGATTGAACATTGTAATAAGAATGCATGCATACAAAACATTCCCCATAATATTCGGTATTTTGGCAGTGAACTACAGCCATATTAAAAAACCTTTCAAAAATATATTTTAATGTTACATGTAATCTTTTGAAGAAATATCTGCTCGGGGCTTTGAAAAATCACTGATCTTGTTACATTTTAGCGTGAGCAGTTATTTTTATTAAGCAGTCCAATCTTATGTCTGAAATAGTTAACATGGAAAGAATCGGGTATCATCTTGGGCTTACCCTCCCCTTAACATTTCAACGCAATTTTTAACAACAAACCTACTTTATTTCCAAAAGATTACGTGTTTTAATTTCGTTCATAAGCAAACTGAAATTAGATATATACACATGTTACTGTAGTTTTTATTATGAATTTTATGCTATTGATTATCTGTGTTCAAGATTTGTTTGAGTATAGATTGAGTTTAGGGAAGGCAAGGCTATATTATAATTTGTCTTTTAAAATTGAAATATGATAATAATTGAATATTTTCTTCATTAAGTTGGCTATTTTGCCGTACAGTTGTTTGTATAACTTGTAACATATAAATAATAGCATGAATTCGCTTATCAAGAGGAGATTTTAATTTATTTTAATTAAATCAACTCAATTGGCATAATGCTAGACATGAAACTCCGTTGCCTATATTAAAGTGATAAACATTTTCTTTACAGCATCACTGCCGTAATTGCGGTAATGTCTTTTGCCAAAAATGCTCCTCCCACAGCGTCTCCATTCCGCGATTCGGTTTCGAAAAAGATGTCCGTGTGTGCGATGCTTGTTGGGAGAAGTTAAACAAGCAAGTTTTGCATAATTCTCTTCTTATATTAAAAACCCATTAGGATTAAACAAGAGTATCTTATTTTCATTTAAATTTTTTTTTCGGCATCCAGACCGGCAGCGCCTGGAAAGCCTGGCGAAGCTGAACTGCCTCAAGAATACTTAGCCAGTTCCTTGGCCCAGCAGCCTCAAGTACCCCCAGCAAAAAATGAGCACGAGTTGCAAGAAGAGGAAGATTTGCAACTTGCTATTGCGTTGTCCAAAAGCGAAGCAGAAAGAAAAGAAAAAGAGGTGGGAGACATTGTTTCTAAAAAATTGTATACAATTTATATGAATGAAATTATTTTTGAAAACAACAAATATGGAGGTAACTTAAATCGAACGAGAAATTGTTTGGGATATCAAATGAATTTTCACATTTCGTTCTGAATTATTTAATGTTTTGTTGTAAATACCTTAAATACTCGAATAAACCCCTGGTGTATATTTAATGTGTCTTCTCATCTTCCGGTGTACTGTGAATCAGTCCATTAAAATACTTGACTTGATTCTTCACCGTGCTCCGGCCGTGCCTCGGCCCGGTCCCGACACGGTCTAGCGTGAATCAGCCTTTAATTTAAGTTTGAAAAGCATATAGTCTTGAATAATTGCAACATTTTTTTTTATCATTTTAGAAATTAAGGGCTACTAGTGCACTTCTTGCCTCAGTTCCTGCCCCAACTACTCTCCCTGTTGTGGTGAGTTTTCATAATAATTTTTGTGCTTTAAACATTTTTAAAGTTTTTTCGTTGGTTCACAAGTTTTGGAGTACTGTATAGATATGGTCAAAGAAATTGCAGTGTAATATTTTCATGTCATATTAAAATCATAAGTCTTTTTAATCATCTTCTAAAATAATTTCGAAAATGGTTGCCGATGTAAGAATTAAATGTAATAACTTGAAAATTCTCTTAGTTATTTGCAATGATTGTCATGCTTTATCACGGACATGTTTGAGATCTTAATGTACATGGAATATTACACATTTTCCTTCTTGGCTTGTATAATGTTTGCTGTATAGCAAATTTATGAAATTCACAAAAAGTATTATTGGAAAAAAATAATTTCAATGTTATATGCAAAGGATCAATATGATAAAATCTTCCATTAACATGAAGATCAAATTTCGGTTAATTTTTTAATTGCTTTTTTCTTTACCATTCAATTATCGTATGTACTGAAATACTGCAAAATGTTATTTAAATTTAAGAATTTGTTTAAACATATTAGGGAACAATTTGATTGTTGATTGTCTGAACATTGAAGTATTTTCATTGATAAATTGAGAAATTTTTGCCTTGTCCAAATTTACGAGCATGATTGGTTTTTACGGTGTTTGTTCTCCGCACATTTTTTGGTTACTATAATATTTTCTCAATGTTTGGCCATTTATACGATTGGTGTTGAAGTTAATAGATATAATCCAGGGGCTTATCTACGTTTTATTGTTTATCAGGCGTGAAAAGCGTAAGGTTGCGTCAGTGATATCTTTGTGTATTTCAGTCGTCGGCACCTTCACCATCACTCGATGGCAGCTTGGATTCAGATCCGGAGTTGGCCCGCTACTTCAACCGCTCTTATTGGGAGCAAAAGAATCAACTCGACGGTGTCAAGATGATCAACAACAATCATGCTACGGGCACCGCCACCGTGGATAGCCTCGGAGGACCGATACCAAGTGCACCTGCCAGCGCTCCTAGTGGTGGAATCACTCATTCACTGGCTGCTGTACTTCAGCCTTTGAAGGAAAACGATGTAAGGAATGTTTTTTTACAACTTGGCACATTATCAAACTTTTTACAGTTATAATATGAAGAAGGCCGGAATTCATAGTCGTATAAGTAGTACTTATTTGTATACTTTTAACACACAAGTAGTGCTTATTCGGCGATTATGAATTCCGACCTTAGATAAACCTGTAAATAGATAAGAATGATTTTCCCTTGAAAATGCAGCAATCTTGTGAGAAATAAGTTCATGAGGTTCAAGGTTGACATGGCGAATATTATGGAACTTTTTCTATTTGACTAGTTGTTACTAATTTGCCGATAATTTTAAGTTTAGTTTAATATTGCTAGAGAATCCCTATAATTTAAGGCCGGAATTCATAGTCGTATAAGTAGTACTTATTTGTATACTTTTAACACACAAGTAGTGCTTATTCGGCGATTATGAATTCCGACCTTAGATAAACCTGTAAATAGATAAGAATGATTTTCCCTTGAAAATGCAGCAATCTTGTGAGAAATAAGTTCATGAGGTTCAAGGTTGACATGGCGAATATTATGGAACTTTTTCTATTTGACTAGTTGTTACTAATTTGCCGATAATTTTAAGTTTAGTTTAATATTGCTAGAGAATCCCTATAATTTAATGAATCCTTATTTTTAACACGTTTTTGAACACGCAACATAGCATTTTCACGGACCATATTGCAAAAATTCCAATAAATTTAAACGTATACTTGCATCTGTACTGTCAACTTTAAACGTTCCCTAATTGAGGAGCTCGGCATAAGCGTGGAGAAGTAATCAATGTTTTTTTGCATAGGCCCACCAAAATGGGGAGGTGGATGAATTGGATGACTTTGTCAGCACATTGTGCGGAAACTTGGAGATTTTTGTCAATCGTATGAAAAGTAATTCAAGCAGAGGGAGAAGTATTGCTGTGGATTCTACTGTTCAAACTTTCTTTCTCAACATAACAGCTATGCATTCCCAGCTTTTGACATTCATTCAAGAGCAGGACGACAAAAGAGGTGAGCCTGTTCGTTTGTATAACGTGAGTTATTTTATGCTAAATAAAACGTGGGGTTCAAAAACATTTAAAAAACAATACATGTCTTAAATATGGGTTTTCGGTTAGAAATACAGTAAAACCTGGGAAAGTGACTACCTCTGCATAATGACCACATTAAAATACTATGTTCTTGTATGCCATTTGTATAGTGACCATCTGTCTATTGTGAGTAGTGAATAGGAAATGCCATTTCTTTTGCAAATTTTCCATTGGCAATGCACCTATTAAAGTAACCATGTACTATCTGCAAATGCTTGCAATAGCAAGAATTTCAAGACAATTGGAAGGGGAAATCCCTTTAAAACTAAATCCATTATAGTGGAATGGGATTTGAGTCATCGTGCTTCCTGTTTTAACCATAACACTGCTGATACCACTCAGCCTATCACATTAAAGGAAATAGCTAATGTGAATCTTATACATTGTACATATACAGTGTATGATTTACCTTCTCTCACTCCTTATTTTCATTCCTTAAATTACTGCAAGTTTTTGGAAAATATTTTTAAAAAACACACCATACAGTTTCATCAAAAATGAACAAAAAACTTCGCTTAAAGGATAAAATTGAGCTTTTGAAGTATTTGACGACATTGCCAGCACTGTTTTTTTTTTTTTGTGACGATGTTAATATTAAGGGTTTGTAGTTGAGGGGAGATAATAATTTCATTAATTTAACATGATACCACACGTCTTTGATGAGCATAATGACTTTTATGGCGCATAACTTATTGATGTGCATGCGTAATAATGTGTTTATCATTCTCGTTAAGATTAAAGGAAGCCTGCTCAATCCCTCTAACATTATACTTTTGATGTGCTTTGATGGGATAGGCACAGTAATTAAGTCAAGACGTTGTATTTTAAAGCCTTTTTTGCACATATTCTGGCCACTGCATTAGTCTACTATGTACATTGCTTTGTTATTTAATTTCAGGATATTGGTAAAATAATTGCATTCTTGTGATTTATATATTGCGTTTATCATTCTAGTCTACTACGAAAGCTTGCAAGACAAGCTTTCCCAGGCCAAAGACGCACGCGCTGCTCTTGACGCCCTGCGCGAAGATCACCGCGAACGCATGCGAAGAGCAGCAGAGGAGGCAGAAAGGCAGCGGCAAATCCAGATGGCCCAGAAACTTGAGATCATGAGAAAGAAAAAGCAGGAATACCTACAATATCAGCGTCAGATCGCGATGCAACGAATGCAGGAGCAGGAACGCGAGATGCAACTGAGGCAGGAACAGCAGAAGCAGCAGTACCTGCGTCAGATGGGCCCAGGTGGCTTTCCACCCCAGGTACAAACCCCTGGCCAGCCACAAAGTGTGAGCTTCCCCACTACGCCTCAAGCTCACGGATTCAACCCGCCAAACGCAAGCACAGAGTCTCCAGTCCACAACCCCGGAGCCGGAACGGGCCCGGCGAGCTATCAGCCACAGTACCATTTTCCACCGGCCACACAGCCGACATTTCAACCTCCTCAAGAGTTTCAGGGCTATAGCATGCATGGTAGGTGTAATTCGATTTCTGTCGCAGTATAGGTAACTTTCAGGTGTCTCAGCCGTCCTGTATTTCCTATAAATTCCTATATTTTTGATGTCGTCCTATATTTTTATTAACTTTTATATAGGATTGTAATAACCAGGGTGACAAACAAGTCCTGAAAGTCCTAAAATAGTCATAAATATTCCTTAAAGTCCTAAATAATCCTAAAAGTCCTAAATAATTCTAAAAGTCCTAAAAAGTCCTAAATATTCCTAAAAAAAGTCCTAAATACCTTCTGAATAATTGCATAATTATTGTAAAAATTGTTTCAAAAGTTGCAAATTAAAAATAAAATTCTATAGTATGCATTTAAAAAAAGTCACCTTTAACTTTTAAAGTTCTTAAAATTTAATATAAAAAGTCCTAAAATTTAATCTAAAAAAGTCTTAAAAAGTCCTAAATATTGAATATGAAAAAGTGTTTGACATCCTGTGCTAAAATTCCTATATTTTCGAAGAAAATGTCCTTTATTTGTCCTATATTTTCAGAGAAAATGTCTTATAGTTACTATATTTTTATCCCTAAAAGTGGCTGTGATACCTGAACTTTTCACGCCATTCTCAAATGACCATTTCACCAATTTTTTTTATTACAGGCATGGTGAACAGCCTTCCACCAATGCCGAGGCATGGCTTCCCTCCGCAACAGGCCATGCCACCTGTCAACATGAATCCGAGTCAGCAAATACAAATGCAAAGCTTGCCTCCTGTTAATTCTCCCCAGCAGCAAAACCCTGCACCAATGTCCGGCAAGTGATTTTTTTTCCGTTTGCATTTTTATTTCATGTTACAAGATAATAATCGAGCAAATTGTTGACTTAAGTTATGTTTTTCCTCTTACACAGGACCACCTCCTGGCATGCAAAATATCGGAACAGCATCGGTGACTCACCCTGCCATTCCCAGTAGCATGGCTGGGCCAACACATCAGCCGTTACGACCACCAAATCTCTTAGAAGCTGAACTAATCTCCTTCGACTAATGAATTCTTAGTAAGTCGACCAGACAAACTGTTAAGCCGGCAACATACGAGGCAATTTATCGGCCGAAATAAATTGCCCCAAATTTCCGGAATATTTATTCCGAATAGCAAATTTAAATTTTTGCCACACACATGAAGCAACAAATTTTGGAATTCCCTATCAATATCTTGCAATTATCCCTATATCGACAGCACTGATCGATTCGGAAAATGGAAAATGTAATCGCCATGCACATGAGGTTTTCCTGATTCTTGATTGGTCAAGAAACTGAAATAAATTTCCTGAATAGAATATCATACCTTTCTGGAAATAAATTGAAATTTCCAGGCGAGAAATTTTCATTTCAAAACACGCCAAAATTCCACGAAATTTTATTTTAAGAATTTGTTTCGGGAAAGAAATTGCCTCGTGTGTGGCCGGATTTATATGGAATCGTTTTCTTGAACATTTGTTGAATGTTAGGCACACGAATTTGTTTGTCGTATAATCCATAATATCCTCTGGGATTTCCGAACTCTGCAGTGTGATAACCAAGACAAGCGCGGCATAAAGAAGCATATCAATTAATATTTAGAGAAGATTGAATGCGAAATTATAGAGATTTTCTAACTGTTTATATGCTTCGTTCTTTCATCTAAAAAATCACTATATGTAGTGTTTTTGTTTTCGTTTATTCACTATAGTATTAATCATGTAATTGATATGCAGAATATTTATTACATTTTTAGCATTCTTCAAGGTTCGCAGAGGATCCACATTGCTAATTATGTCGACTATGCTACAAGCTTCCTGAAGTGGAATTCCGCAGCCTTTCTTGGCAATTGAAAGTTTTGGAGTGGATCAAACTTTTCTTCGAATTTGTAGGCTAATTTTGTAAAAGCTCATTTACTATGCGGGTATGACGATTAAAACATCATCGACTTCAAAGGTAAGATCCACCTGATTTAACAGCTATATTTGACTTCAACCATTACATTTGTGTTGAGTAAATCTTTGATTGCATTTAATGATAAACATGTACCTATAACCACCAACGTTTTCAATAAATATGTAATTCTGGCCTATTTGTATTGAAGTTAATCGTTTACCTAATCATACCAACCTTGTATTTGCATAAAACAGTATTTTCGTATGATCACTCAAGGTCAACATGGTTCAACATCTTCAACATTGAACTTAAAAACTGAACCGCCCCCCTTAAGATAACTTTAAAATATGATGGTTTTTATATTAGGAAACTTGATCATCTTCCCCAGATCTTGACTTTACCTCTCCCCCCCCCCTTTCTTATGGGGAAATTTCTTGACGAGGCCAGCAAATTCTGGGAAAAAAATTGGGAAAAAGTTTGTTTTCTAAGATCTAGTGCATAGAGAAGACCTATGTTTTTTTATGAAAATAGCCCTTTAATTTTAATAAATTTGAATGAATTTTAAATTTCGCGGTCATCTGACCTGGCTAAATCTTTAATGCCACGTGGTGTCAGCTACAGGCGTTTTTCGGATTTTTTTTCTTCTGAATTTGAATTTTGTTAATAGGTCAGCAAATTAATTATACCAGTTAAGTGTGTATTTTAATTTTAAAACATGAATAATTTATCGTCTCTTTAATATTAAGCAGGTAATCAATACATAGTCTGTGGGAATGGCTATTGCCCTTTCCCCAGAGTCCGATTCTGTTTGAACATGTTTTTCCAAATTACTCAAATTTTCCAATTTTTAAAAAAACATGTTCAGACCAGTCCGATCCTGTCTGAACATGTTTTTAAAATTTACTCAAATTTTCCAATTTAAAAAAAACATGTTTAGACCTGTCCGATCCTGTCTGAACATGTCTTTACATGTTCTTCCAATTTACTTAAATTTTCTAATTTTTAAAAAAACATGTTCAGACCTGTCCGATCCTGTTTGAACATGTCACAACAAGTCTAAACATGTTCTTTCGCTTTATTCAAATTTTAATATTTTTAAAAAAACATGTTTAGACCTGTCCGATCCTGTCTGAACATGTCTTTACATGTTCTTCCAATTTACTTAAATTTTCTAATTTTTAAAAAAACATGTTCAGACCTGTCCGATCCTGTTTGAACATGTCACAACAAGTCTAAACATGTTCTTTCGCTTTATTCAAATTTTAATATTTTTAAAAAAACATGTTTAGACCTGTCCGATCCTATCTGAACATGTTTTTCCAAATTACTCAAATTTTCAAAAAACATGTTCAGACCTGTCCGATCATGTTTGAACAAGTCTAGACATGTCTGAACATGTTTTTCCAAATTACTCAAATTTTCTAATTTTAAAAAACATGTTCAGACCTTTTTTTTCAGAAATTTTTTTGAAAAAGTGCATGAAAAATGTATTTTTCGACATTTTTTACGTATTTTTCCCCTCACAACGCATTTAAAATAGATTATGTATGGTTTTCAATGCACATTTTCTTGAACTTTTTACAAATAAACACTCGACACAATGTCCTCTATTAGAATATGCAATAAAAGCAACTTTATTTTCCATCGATTTTTGAAAAAACGGTAAGGCTATATAGCCTTTGTGTTTTTTCAAAAATCGATGAAAAAAACTTTGCTTTTTTATTGCAGATTCGGTTAGAGGACACTGTCCTGAGTATTTATATGCAAAAATTTCTCGAAAAAGTGCATAAAAAACACATAAAAAAGTGCATTGAAAACTCAGAAAAAGTGCATTGAAAACTCAGAAAAAGTGCATTTAAAATTCATTTTTCAATGCACTTTTTCTGAGTTTTCAATGC
>JAQGCC010005128.1:0-12002 GCA_034698905.1 Xestoiulus laeticollis
GCGACCCGGGGATGAGACTGATCTTCACGCAAAATTTCAGATCTCTAAGACGAGTGAAACCTGGTTAAAAAGGACACTATCCATATCCATGTTATCAAACAAACACCATGCGCTCCCTTCTAACCAAGTTAAATAAAAGGTTTTAAAAATGAATCTTGTTGAGGAGCAGGTCAGTTGATTGTTATTACTTACATGTAATTGCAGCTCGGAAATATCTTAAGTAGGTTTCTGGCACGGAAAAATTAATTTCCTGTTTTTTATAGACGTCATTTACGAATCACCCACTCCTTATTACGGTCATTTAATCAAAATACGTAAATACTTAAAAACTTTTCAGGATCTAATTTTGAAAATCAACTGCAACCGGATATAGTCAGAATGGCATTACAAAATCGGGATTTCCCAATATTAGACTTAGATACAGTGTTCGTGTAGTTACATTTCGTCTTTCTATATAACGAACGCCAAGGGAATGGGACTGTTCGTTATACTGGCATTACTGGGTAGCCTGTTTATACACATTTGCTTCGCTCAGTGGCTTTCATGTCCTTTTATTGTACGTACATGTACGTACCTGTATATACTAAAGCTGCTTTTGCAGAATTTTGAGTACCCCTTAAATAAGTGTTGAAATGTTTTAAGATATTAACTTTTAAAATCAATCCTTAAAATCAATGAAAATAAGAATCTTATAGGACACAACGGGATGTTCTTTGCCTTTGACCTATGCCATCGAACTGCCATTCGTTATAAACATTCATTTATTGTTGCAGGAAAGGGAATTAAGGGATCGGCATGCAGAACCGTTCGTTATATCGAGCGGTTCGTCATACAGAACATTCGTTATACAGTAGTACTGAAAGGCTAATACATGAGTTATAGGCATTTTAGTATATGCAAAAGCCATGGCACTATTCGTTATACTGAGAGGCTAATAAATGAGACAAAGTGATGGCAATGAATCCCGGAAGACATTTCAATGAAGTGCCGTTATAACGATATGGCCACTGAACACGTGATTTAGCTTTTAGGTCCTCCAGCTTCTAAATTTTCAACAATTTGTCCGATTTTTATTTCGTCTTAAATGCAAGATAAAATCGTAAGTGAGGCTATTGTCACAGAAAGTCCAGATAGGTTTTGAAATTGTGGGCAATCAAACAAGTGACATAATAGTGAATTAGGAGAAAGCTTAATTCATTCCGTTCGTTCACTAGCTAACCAATTTAATGTATTTAAAAAAGTACGAAGTCATGCACAGGTATTTTTATTCATCGTGACCTTCAAATGAAGGCCGTCTTTCGAAATTACAAGCCCTATCCAACCGTAAATTAACAAGGCACGATTTTTTCATACTTTCATCATAAAAACTGACGATTTTTATATTTAACGTGCTTCCAAGTTCGTGCAGGTTGAAACCAGCGAAATTAGTCTTGCTCCAAATGCCTGTCAAATGTTAATTGGTTGTTTGAGCAAAATTCAGAAGACCACTAGCTAACGATAACATGGTTTATTTTTCGATTATCCGGGGATGGTTTAACCGACATATCTAATATACCTGTAGTAACTACTAGTAGAAACAAACATGTGCATGTACAGTAAATTCTTTGAAACTACAGTATTCGTAATGTGCATTACAAGTGTTTTCAGTCGACTCTCGATATAACGAACGGTTCGGCTGATTTCTTCAAAATCCCACAATACTAAGGACTGTTTATAACGATGTCTTATCGGTCAGAATAATGAGCATCCTATGTGTCATAAGATTTCTATTTTTATCGATTTTAAAAATTGGTTTTAAAAGTTAATATTTTAAAATATTCCAACGCGTATTTAAGGGGTACTCAAAATACTGCAAAGGCAGCTTTAGTTAGGATTCTCCACAGTATTTGGCAAAAATGTATTTTTGTTGTTGAATATAAGGCAGAAGTACAACCAAATATTTGACAAGTATCTGGCCAATTGCAGATTGAGTTAGCTAGGTTATACCATTTTCCCTCTTCTATATTCTTATCTTCATAGCATGTACTATAACAAGTCCACTTTAAGATAGTTTTAAAACACAAATCTTGCCTAATTGGAAAATACATGTATAAAAACTTGCCTGCAAAGCTAACATTGTGCTATAAAAATCTAAACTTTCAAACCAAAAATTTTCACAATTTTTGGTTTGAAAGATTGATTTTTTGAAAACCTCCCATTTCTGAGAAATATCATCCCTATTTTTTTCAAAATAAACTTGGTTACTTTCTAAAAATAAAAAATCTTTTTGGATCTATGTTGTAATGTGACATCAACTTGGTAAGTATGGTTATAGTGTTTACTCTAATGATTAATAACTTTCAAAAGCTAGGATAAAATGTTCAAATAAAGTTAGTTTCTTCAATATTCAATTTTTTCCACTTACTTTTTATAACAGGTTTTTAGTGTGTCTCCGAAGTAGTCCAACCTGTTGTACCGTTTCTACAGAACTACACCTCCGAGGTACCACAAACACTCTACTGCGAAGGAATTCGTCACACTGATGAGACAAACGCCATGTAACACGTGACTGATGGAAAATCGCCCGTGGACAAATTGTTCAACCTTGATTCGTGCAGGTTTTCGTCGTAAAATGCTTCATTAAAAGTCCTCAATGGCCTCCCCTGAAATCGATTAAACAACATAAAATTTTAACGATACCTTTATATGAAAATAAATTTCCTTCTGAGACAAAAAGTGTTACGCTCACCTGGTTCTCTCTCATTGGTCAAGAAGTCGGTTTTCTTGTCTTGAGTGACGTAAGGTTGAAAACTTGTTTTTATTTTCCTTCGAGGTTAATAAATCAAAATCGATTGGGGAAAGTAAAGGATTGAAATAGAAATGTTCAAGGTGAAGAAGCGTGTTTTTCTATGGAAAAACAAGGGTTATGTCATCTGAAATCGTGGCCTAGAAATGAAAAAAACATGATTTGAAACCTTGTTTAGATTGATAGGGAAACGCCTAATTAAATTTTTAATTAAAAATTTAATTATTTTTAATGTTACTCAGTGTTATCATGCACATCCGCCTTAACAAGAAAGAGGAATCAATTTGAAAAAATATATAATTTTATGCTTTTTTGGAAATGTAATGTAATTTTGTGCTTTTTTGAAAATGTAATTTTGAGCTTTTTCAAAATATAGTATTTGATGATTTGTTTCGAGTTAAAATATGCAGTAACACCTGATTAACACCACCGTTGATGTAGATCAACTGATGTGGTTCTACATCATGATGGTTTCTTGATCCACATCAGTTGATCTACATCAACGTTGGTGTGAAGAAGGTGTAAGATCTAACACTCTATTCACACCGACCAAATCAAGTGTACTGATGTAGATCAAGTCTTGATCGAATTGCGCGAATCCAATCAAGTTGTTTGCTCCCCTTGATGTAGATCAAGTCTTGATCGAGTTGCGCGAATCCAATCAAGTTGTTTGCTCCCCTTGATGTAGATCAAGTCTTGATCGAGTTGCGCGAATCCAATCAAGTTGTTTGCTCCACTTGATGTGGATCAAGTCTTTCTGTTGTCTGCACCTCGTTTCAAAGTGGCTTCACTTTTATAGTGTGTATGTTGTCCTCCATCTTGAAATGTAAACTGAAACGGTGTTCCAACTTTTAGGGTGCCCTGTATACTAGGTCATGTGACCAGTTTAACTGAGTTCGGAGGTGTGAATTAACACGCCAAAGTTTTGCTTGATCCACATCAGTTGATCTACATCAACGTCGGTGTGAATCACGTGTAAGTATTAGTTTCTGTATTCTGATTTCCAAAATTTGAATATTCAAGATGGCGGCTTTGACTGTGTTAAAGCATTTTAATTGATTAAACGCTTTCATTAAAAATATATATTTGCAAACTAATGTACACGTATATACATGGATATCTCCAATGTTTTCTGCAATTTCATTTATAATCACGAACCCACAGAAAATTAAACCAAAATGTCCTATTTTAGATGTTTCACAAAAAACACACTATACAATGTACATGTAAATAAAAGAAACATTTTAAATTGCAGCAATTAGCATGGTCTACACGTAACTATTTGTCGTCAGTCTTACATGATCATAACGACAATTCGTTACGTGTAGACCAGGCTTAAATCCTTTTTCAGTGATCATCAGAGATCGTCAGTGATAGTTTTGTCGTCATTTTCGTCATAATCATGCAAGACTGACGACAAAACTTTACGTGTAGACTAGGCTTAAGTAGTTCAAATCACCACAAAAGTCTGTTCATAAGAAAAGACAGTGAATAGAATCTTGAATAGTATTCCTGGGAAGTATATTGAACTTTTTGTGCGATAACAACTCAGCATAATTAACTTTGAAATAATTTGAAAAAAGTCTTAACGTTTTGTAATCCAAATAAAAGATGCATTAAATCGTTACAAAACGACTAAAAGTTAATAAAGAGATATTTGTGAAAAACAAATTCGATGTCATTCTACGTCATTTTCACTGTAATAAAAAATAAAATTGGATTTCCCAGCCAAAGCGGTTGAGACAAGATCGAAATTGATAAAATGCGGAGGGAGGAGGTTTGGACAATTAATGAATTTGCAACAATATTTAATAAATTAAATCATTTTTCATGCTTTCCATGCTCTTTTATAATGTCTTTTATAATTCAACTAGTTTTAAAGAGTTTAATCACGAAAAGAGCCCAGAAAACGAGTATAGCCTCGCAATGGTCATTTAAATTTAAATTAATTTAATTTTACTGTTCGTAATCTCTCATCCGTCATGCATTCTCACGAATACACCATGCAGGAAGGAAACTGATAGGGGAAAATTACAATAAAATCTATTGTGGCACTTTCAGAATTGTAAATCCTATACATGTAGTGATTCCAATGCAAAAAAATTAAAACACCAATAAGGATCCTGGTTCGTGCTTCAAATTTCGACTGTAGTTAAATAATACATTGATTTTAAGAGTACAATTTCAAATATGTTAACTATAATGTATACAGCATCAATAGACTACCATTAAATTACTTCATTTTTGTGAATTTCATACATGTAACTGATCTATCGATAAAAAAAACGAGATTTTAAGTTGAAAAACTAATAATTTCAGAAAATATACAAGAAAAGAAATATTTTAATAAATTAGGATTATAAATAACAAAAGTACCGTTTTCTCAGAATAACATAAATAAATAAATAAGAATGGTTGAAATTCTAGTTAAAACACGAGGTCACTATTCGTCGAAAATATGATTCATGATTTTCGTGCATGATAATAATTTAAAAATAAATACGATTCATGGGTAAATAAAAGTGTTATTTGGTTTCCGAATGGATCCAATCGATATACTCGGATACCCTGGTATAAACCCCGGGAAATCGTCTGTTTCCACACTCCAGGGAGCCAAAAGAGACGATTCCAATGACCATCCAACGCCCTTGACGTTTTTCGTCAGCTATCATCAATGGACCCCCTGAGTCTCTCTGAAACAAATAGTGAAATAATGTAGGTTGGAAAAACATTTTCATACAATGGCAAAACAATTTATCAACAACACAGAGAATACAACAACAGTTCTTGGAAGAAAAAAACTATATACAGTAAGAGAGGACACGTTCATTGTCTTAGTCCTCCTTTGGCCTACTTTTTATTAAAACATGTATTATTACTTTTGAGTGATACTTTCACCTTTTTAAAAAGCATGTTTGATTGTATATAAAAATGAAATTCCTTACATTGCAAGTGTCTTTTCCTCCTGTTCTGCTTCCTGCACAAATGTGTCTTTTTCCCAAGGTATTTTGGATCCTCCTTCTGTAAGCCTTACTACAATCTGATATTGGAAATACCTCAAGTTCAACTTCTTGTAAAATTGAACTAGGGACACCTGAAAGTATGGGTAAAATTATTTTTATGGTAATGACCCTTATTTTTAAATAGGTTTCTTTAATTGGGGTTTCTTCTATATATATATATATATATATTTTTTTTTTTTGGTTCACATTAATGTTTCTCAACTATAACATTTGTATATTATTTGGCTATGCATAAAACAATGCTTCTTGGCAAAACAATAACTTATAACTGAAAGCTTATTTTTATATTAAATTTCTCAACCATATGATTTTTTGATATCTTCAGTTTTTGAATTTAAATCAAAACTTTGCTTCTGCCTTTACTTAAATTGTAGTATAGATTACTACATGTTGCCTCATTGTTTCGTAATGGAAATTGTTAAATTCGTTAAACACCATACAATTATGTCTAATTATGGCAAAATACAATAACCTCTAAAGAAGCCTAAGCTACACCTGGTGCCACGTATTACCGTAATTAAGTTCAGGTGCAACATTTCTAGTTTTCATAATTAGTTATAGGATGATCGTCAAACTTTTTGTAATGGCAACTAGTAGTATTCCTGAAATCTAATTGAATGGCCTTTCAAAAATATATTACATATATGTAATACATGTATATATACATGTATCAATATACCAATATGAAAAGTGAAAAGCTAATTATGATGAAATTAAAGGTCTGACGTCAAGAGCTTGCAAATATACAAATTGCATGTATTTTGTGGCTTTTTCGTAAAAAAGGTGCAGCTCTTGTTAAGGGGAAATTCAGGAGTTGGTTGTGAATTACATGCACCAAATGTACAGGGTAAAATTCATAGATTGATTCCTGTTTCAATAAACCTCCAAATCATCATCAAAAATAAAAAGCGGTAATGTACCAGGGTATTTTTGAATTTTATGACACGAATTTCAACGAGATTTTCTTGAATTTTGCAAAGCACACCTAAAACTAATTGCAAATGGACTATTTGCAAGAATTTTTTTATTATTTTTACTTTGGTATATGAAATTTTGAAGAAATACTATATAATTGCGTTAATTATTTATTTATGCTTAGGCAAACATTTGTATAGATTATTTTTACAAGTTTGGCAAAACAATAACTAAAAAAAACAAAATATTATTTAGCCTAATTTGACGAATCAAATACCAAATTTCCTGCTATTAGAATTTTTAGAAATAAATTCAGCAGACCACTTATTTTAAGAAATTGTCTTAAAATATCGCTATAGTTACCCAACAAACCATAACTAGTATTGTTTTAAAATGCCTGTCACACTATAATTATTTATCATTGTTTTTTCAAAGTTTTAAACACTTTATTATTAGTATAATTATCAGAATTTTGAGAAAGGGGCGTTTCTATAATTCAATTTTTCTAACTTTTCGGTACTTCAAAATCATTATGCATCATACACGTACATGTATGTTTGAATGTTTCTAGCACAAATCACACGTTTCTAGAAATAAAATGATGAATAAATCAGGTACTTGCCTTTTTCCGTTAATCCCCAACCTGTAGCAGTGGCATTTCTTTTCTCAAAAAGTTCCTTCACATAGTCAGCAGTTGGTAAAAAAATAGGTACGACTGCAGTTTCATTTCTCAGACTTCTGGTCAGTTTCAGGATGGCCAAATCGTTGTCGTGGATGTTAAGTTTATATAAAGGATGGCGAATTATTTTAGCCACTTCCACATCGATGGAATGGACTCCTTCATCATCTCTAGACAAGTCGTTTTCACTTAGTCGAATGAGCATTGATGATGGATCAACGGCAGCTTGGATTCTAGATAACGATGTCAAACAATTAAAATCTGGTAAATTACAAAAATATCAATTACGATATTCGTATTTATCTTACTTCACACCGTCTTTACTTATTTCAGCATAAGTACAATGAGCAGCAGTTAAGACGGAATCATAATCGACGAGAACTCCACCACATTCCACCATTTGGGTGTTGTATTTTCCATCTTGGTTTTTCAAAAAAATCCCTGCCTAAAACATGGAATTAAATTTCAATCATTGATGAAGAACATTTTAACGGTTAATTATTAAAAAATCAAGAACTGCACTAAAATTAAATACCAAAAATAGTCATTTAAATAGTTTTAGAAATTAAATCAATTTGTAGGAGAACTGGATTTTAATACATGTACATACAGTACATGTACTGTATGTTAATTCCAATGAAGATTCGTATAAACTGTTTTTAATTTTCCAAACATTATAAAATGTGCATTTTACCATTTTAATAAGGGGATGTTATAAGCTTCATAAAGCATGTTTTTAATTGAAAAGCATACAATTGTTGAATAAGCTTCACAATGTATATTGTATTTAAAAATGCAGTAATAGCATTAATAATGTACATGTACCAATATGTAATCAATATTGTAATACATTTAATTATGATAGCAAAACAATGAATTTGTATATATCGAAAATGACTTACCATCCAAGGCCAATCATAAAGAGCAGCATTTCTACCTTGAAATACTTTAATTGATATTTGAGGTCGTTCTCCAAACCCTAGAAATCGATCATTTAGAAATAAATCAATATGTATTTGATTAAACTTTAACAGTGCATTTATAAGTCAATAATCTCAATAACTTACCAGGACCTTCTATAACACCACTGATCTGGTTTAAAACAATGAAGCACAATGTAATAAGAAGATAAGTTTTGTAAAAACTAGCCATAACTGAAATAATCCTAGATTTCTATTGTCTAATACAATTAAGGCTGGTGTATATATTGACTTGAACTAGTTGCCCACAAGGCTTCAATGACCAATCCCAAAGCGAGAAATAAAAATTAACAACAAATTTTCCCCAATTTAATTATAAATACCTGAATCAACGCAAATTTTTTTTCATCCATGGCGTCATTGAAAAATCCCAGAAACTGTTAGGAAATTATGTTGAAATTACATCCATAAATGTTAATCTGATTTATATTTAGCCAAAGGAAACGCTATTATTATTTACAACTAAACGAATCGAATATTTGGCAATAAAGTGATGGTAATAAATTACTCTAAACAATATAATTAGAGGAAGTGGATGCTCGAATGCAAACTTTATGATGTTTTTTTTTGAAAAATCATTATAACGAACTTGTTGTTATTATGAAAATTAGTTCATGTTGATGAGGAACAAATAATATAGTGGTTACTCATCCTAACCATGGTGTGCAAATATGGTATTAATACGTAATTATGAGAGTGGTACGATATGTTTCCAAGTATATGTATGATATCACCCTTTTTACCTATTTTATCGGGAAACGCTGAAAAACAATTTAAAATTTCACCTGAAGAACATGCGTCAAGACTTTTAACCCTTCCACCTGTTTAAAACATAAAAACATAATTTTTGATTTCAACATTATACAAAACGTATGATGCATGCCTGGTCTTAATTAATTATAAGTAATCTATAAAGTACACACTGAATTTATCAAAACATCAGTATTTGTGCTAAATTTATCAAAACTTCTGTATTTGTAAAGAATTTACCGAAACTTCTGTAAAAAATGACTTATAGTGTTAGACGGATTTAAAAAATAAGTAAATTTCAAAGCATTTGAAAATGGAAACTGAAAAACGAATAATTTATTTTTATATACCATTTTGTCAAAGAAATATGAACATTTGGTAAAAATAGTTTCTACCACTGCAGTTATTATCTGCATTTGTAAAATATTCTGGAAATGTTAAAACAAACTAAGCTAAACTGTTAACTAATAAATTAACTAAAGGGCTTTTGCAAATTTCTTAATTTAAAAAACATGAATTCATTAAATGTGACTTCAGTACATTTGAGCTATTCATTAATATAATGAATTAAAGTCACGTGATGTCGTCCTTGTTAACATTAGATTATTTGAAAGCTTTTTTAAAAATTCAGATCGTAAATTCTGGAAAACATTTGTTCTCCCATTGCAATTTGTGTATTCAACAATAGCTTTGAATGTTTTTCATACTTTTTAACACACCCCATTTCTTAAAATCTGCAATCAACTAAATGAGGACGTTATGCTTTTTAAAGTTAAAACATAGAAACTTAAAAACAAAAACGACGGCCATTTTGTTTTCACCAGCGATCAATTTCATCGATCATTTCATCAGGAAGTTCAACGTTCTCCAGAGGTAATTTCCAGAAATTTGGAGGGAGTGAACTATCGGAGAACAATTGTTTCGTTTCTGGGAAAAGCTCTTTAAAATGATGTTTTCTCATTAAACCTGCACAGCCCCCATCTTGAAGGTGAGCAGGCTGCTTTCTCCTACTTTCTCCTACTTGTGACATTGCGTTTCTTGTGAAATTGTTTTGGGTAAGAACATTGTTTTGAGGCACATTTCCGTGCTTTAAGGTTTGATTGGTAGATGGTGTTATGGGAACGAGTGTCACATGGTCTGATGTAGCATTTGTAGATTCTGCAACAGGAGATGATGTGATAGTTGATATGGTGTTACTGGAAAAGACTGTAGCAATAGGTGGCACTACAGTAGTTGTAGTAACTGCAGTGGGGTTTATATGTTCTACAGTTGGTTCAGAAGCCACTGTTGTCAAGTCATCGGTCATTGGTTTACTTTTAAAATAGTCAGCTATTGAATTGTTAGCTTCATTTTGAGATGTTTTTGGAGGTTCTCCTAGCACATTTTCTACAACAACTCTATTTCGAAGATGATAACAGACCTCGTATTGCGTTTGTGAAACACTAAGACATCGTTTCTTGGCTCTAGGTCTTCTATCGTTGTCATCATGCCTTGTTACAATTGATTTTGGCTGTTCTTGCAAAGGTGGTTCTGTTTCAAGGCCTGTAGACGAAGGCAGGCTCAGAAATTGGTCATGAAAGTTTGTCAAAGTGTGGTAATTTTTGACTGGAGAGTCAATCATCGTTTCATCAGAATCTTCACTCCTAGATACATCCAGATAGATCTCTGTAGCTTTTGACCCAGATTCCATTGGATATTGGTCATTGTTTATGTCAATTTGGACAGTATGGTCTGAATTTGGTGCTAATTGCTCATTTATTGTCTGAGATTGCTGTGAAGAATTGATGGTGTCCATGACTGTTGTATGCTTCTCGCAGTATAATTTATGTTCGTTTTCTAGTATAGTTTCAATATTAATTGATATCTGGTTGAGCTTATCACTGGCTTTCTTTAATCTTAATTTAATTCGATTTACGACTGTTCTTGTTGAATTGCTGAAGCATTGATCAAGTGCGGATTGCAAAATTTCAATCTCACTTTTTAAGACGTTTAATTTATCGGGATGGTCTTGGAAATATAAAAAGAAAATCGACAGATATAATGAGCAACATACTGTATAAGCAAAAAAAGGGTTTATACATGAATTTTCCTTTATGGGATCTTTATGGGACCAATTTATGAATTGGTAGGACAGAATGTTTAAATATACTAAATTCGAGTAATATCATATTGAATGGGGATTTTCAGTGAATTTAATGCTAGACTTTTATAAAATGTGATGTGGATTAAATTGTAAAGACGAGAGAGATTTTTAATAAAACAACACCAAAATGGATTCTAATAAATTATGTTAATATTTTGAAAACATCTATTGAATACGTATGGTAGGTGCTATGGTCAAACGAGTAGAGTAATTTTGCTTTCAGAAAATCTAAAACTTTTGACAAAAATAAAGAATTTTTTTCAAAAACCAACGATTTCCCAATGATAACTAAAACTTACTCTTTCTGAATTCTACAAACTTCCCAATATTGTACAAGTTTTTTGTTACTTGGGAAATCAAAGCATAGTAGATGTCTTGTGACTAAAATATAAAAGGCAAGATTTGAAATGCTGATGGTTAAAATCGATTAAAATTATATATTAAAGTATGAATTATTTCAATAACCTACCTTGGAACAAGCTTCATAAATCGAGGGGTTGTCCAACATTTCGTTCATTTCGCAACTATCTTGCATCAAGAGACAGTATATTGGACAGTAGCAGAGTCAGTATTTATAAGACAAAATCATTGCACAGTAAAACTTGGAAAAGTGACCACTTCATTAATTCGTTTTAATGCATACATGTTTTCCTTAAGGGGGAACTGAACTGACTCTGAACTGCATGTTTTGCTATGAGGGAAATTTTGATACATACTTTTAAAAAAA
>JAQGCC010005129.1:0-11999 GCA_034698905.1 Xestoiulus laeticollis
CTGCACCAACGTTGAAATGACAGTTTTCTAACATGCCAAAAAAGTGTTGGCCAACAGTGATTGTGCTGATTGGGGTACTTCTAGATCATTCGGAGATTTGAAACAAGAGCAAGCACAACATTAACTAAATCTAAAATTATTTCCAGCCTTCTTCTCCTAGTTCAACATCGGTCGGTGGTAGCAGAGCTCCATCTCGGACGATGGCAGCGAGACCTGGCAGTGGTTCCGCAAGTGGAGTGAGGCAAAGGTGCCCAAAAATTCGTATTGAAATAGCACAGTCTCTTCTCAAGTTAAAATGTTAACTAAAACTGAATGATTTATGTAACAGAAAAACCACGTCAACTACCTCTAGAGCGAGGACAACATCAGCTGCCACAAGTGGAGGCATGTGGAGATTTTATACTGATGATTCCCCAGGAATTAAAGTGTATGCATAAAAAACAATACACGACTTTAAATTTGATAGAAAAAATCATATGGTATTTAAGAGTATATTTTGTTTGTGTTTTACAGTGGCCCTGTCCCAGTATTGGTAATGAGCTTACTTTTCATCGCATCCGTTTTCATGTTGCACATCTGGGGAAAATATTCCAGAGGTTAATTCCATTTGGCAAGGAAGAGTGGTTTCATTCATCGTGCAAGATTCCAGGACACCCTTTGGGACCATGTCGTACGTGTCTGACTCAGAAATGTTCGTTTTTCCTTGAAAATGAATAAAAATACACGCACGTTAATATCTTTACAAAAATATGAAGAAAGAAATGTGCAATTACTAAGTTAATAAAAGTACTGAAACCGGAATAAAACTTTCTTACCACATAAGTCTTTTTTTTTTCAATTGTGGCCAATTCTGTAAATTCCTGATTAAGTTTTAACTGCAGTTCTGAAGGAACCCTGAATTAATAATCATGTAATTTTAGCTGCAAAACACCTGTTAACAGGAAGACTAGATGTCATGCACAGTACACAATGCATGATGAGTGAAAATATTTAATAGCAAACCAATTTACAATGATGAAACAAACCATTGTGAAATATTTGTAAAACTTAATCAAAACAATTCATCTACAAATAAAATAAACTTAGGGAAATAAATCAACATTAAACAAAATAAAACTTTGGTCAAAAAAGGGTATTTATGCTATTTCATAAATAGGAACTATATGCTGTTTAAATGAAACAGTTGCTATAGTTTTTAGGAAAATGGATGAGAACATTAATGCACGAGTTAATTATGCTAGTTTGTTATTATTTTGAAAATCCTTTATCATGGCAAAATGTGGAAATTGAATTTTATGTATGGAAAACTTGTTAATAGTATTTAAAAAAAAATGTTTATATGTCATCCACAGTTGGTGATTTGATGAATGTAACAGAACAATTTTATATCTTTTGAGACAAAAATGCTTTGCTCCTGACTATGCCTATAGAACATGAGCACCGATATTGAAATGTTAGAAATGCACTGCATGTTTAAAAACCAGAAAAACTACGTAAGAGTTGAAAAATGAGATTCTTGTTTACAGCAAGTTGTTCTACGGCCTTCAAACTGCACTTCTAATAACTGTCCTAAAAGCCTAGTTTTCTATCAAACAGCAAAGTTTTACATGTCGAAATTTCACTGCCATACATTTTAGTGAAACATACCATTAAGACGACAATTTTTGAGTTTTCTGATAATGTTCCCCTTCTACTTTTCCTCCAGAACATCCGCATAAATTACAATTGTTGGGATGAACAAAAATCTGTACAGCGTATAATTTGGATAACTTAGAATGAACAAATTAACAATAACGAGAAAAAAGCAGCAAAAGTGATGATTTTGGAAAATGTTTAAAAAAATGTGCGGCTTATTAATTTAATAACTAGGAGGTGGCGCATGCCTATAATCTCACGCAGAAACGAGTAAATTTGAACCGTTACTGGTTAAGGCATCTACGTTTAAATCCGAAGTAAAATTAGTTCTGAGCAATGTTTAAATACTGAAGAAATTAATTACAATCAAATGTTTAAACACTTGGCAGAACCTTTTTTTTAAGACAGAAAAGAAAAACGTATAAGTTGAGATAGAAAAGGGCCGGAGAAGAAGAAATGATGGTCAATTTACATCGACAATTACCCTTATTACAGTCCTCCCCCACTTCGCTCCACAGAAATTTTCTGTTGTTGTTCATATTCGGTGTCTGCTATTCTGGCTAGGCGACTGTAGGCGATCACACCAGATTTTATAGCATTCATCATCTGGAAAAAAAATGAACGAAGAGTATAAACGTGAGGATATGAATTTGACGAATAGGATTTAAAAGGTGTGTTTAATCTGATGCAAGTATGCTGTCAATTCACAAGTGGGGTTGATTAAAAATCCATGCCATAGATGGTTAATTAATATAAATGCATAAAATAGTAAGCAACACAATCGTAAAATCATTACTATTGGGCACGTTCTATATTTTTTTTGTGGGCACCAAAAACTTGTCTAATTTTCAAGGACAGTTTAGATTTTATCTAACAAGTAGACAGCAAATTTGTTCACTATTATCAATCAGTGTGACCTATAGTTGTGATTTCAGTTTTTAGGGTTGCTTTTTTTTGTAAGTATTTAATATGCATGCAAGAATAATTGTTATATTTTAGGTGCGGGACAGTTTTTTTTAAGGTGCAGCAGTATATTATCTGTGTGTGTGCACATGCTGTAGATCAGGGGTGTTCAACCTGCGACACGTGGGTCATTTTATGACCCGCTGTCTGTTGCGATGGTCAGTCTCGCCAAAAAAAAAGAATTTTTTAATTGCTTATTTTTATACAGAATTGATTATAATTGATAAATATGTATATTTAAAGTTGATGAAAGTCAGGCATATAGCATATACTTTGGATAACTTTGAAATTAAAAAAACATGTTTTCTTGGCTTTTGCAAATAGGATGGGTGAGGTTGATGGCCCTCTGTTCGATTTTCATTATGACTTTTGGCCCTGCAACTAAAAAAGGTTGAACACCCCTGCTCTAGACTTGTGGTGAGAATTTCGGGGGCTAACATTTGCATCAGTATAAACTAACCGTTAACAAGCAATCGAACGTTTTTTAAGACGGCACAACAAAGACAAATTAAATGTCTACCAATTTGCAAAACTGACCATGAACTAAAGCACGACAGGTAGCAAAATAACAGCTTGCATGAAAAAAAAAATAAAAAATCATGCAATGCTGCAAATCAATCAAATTGACAATCAGGGTTATCCATGCTCTGAACTTTCTGTAACAAGGCCATCATCTGCAAAATCAATGCAAGCAAAATAAGAAATGATCCACATGAAAATATCAAGGTGTTTATGCAGAGCCCGAACCCAGAAAACCTGAAAAAATTAACCTCGATTTTGATTAAGGTTTCTAAATGTGCCTAATTGCTAATGAATCCCGGGTGTTAGGGAAATTCCCCAAGTGCTCGCGCCTTACATTTTTCGATAGCTTTGCGCAGTACATAGGGGATTCCACTTATTACTGAAATATCAGGCAAATATATGCAGGCACTATAGATGCTTGTTTCTGTTAAGTTTTTGCCATTTTTTATACCCACTTTGAGGAAATAAAAATAACAAACCCCGGGATATTCCTTAGTTTTAAATAAAGAAAAGTTTCGGCTTGAATAAATCGAGTACAGCAAACAGACAAAACAGGACAAAGCGTAATCTCGAATATGAAAAGCCACCAAACCTGTAAATATTCACTCAAGTCGACCTCTCCATTTTTATTCAAATCGACTTCTCGCAGCAGTTCGTGAAGCTGCTCCTCAGTTACAGTTTCTCCGTGTTTCTGCAGCAAACAAAACATGTGTTATGCCCATCAAATCCCAATAAAGCATATCAGTCTAAAGAGCACGATAAAACAATTTCTGCCTTTACCTTGAAGCTCTTGCGGAGATCGTTAACACTAATAAATCCCTTCTTTTCGGAATCCAGCATTTGAAATCTGCTAACGTAATTTCTAATTTCTTCTTTCGTGAGATTTATGTCCAGATTTTCTTTAGAAGCTTTATTAACGTCTTCCCCCATTTCGCTCTTCAGAAAGTTCACAGCTTTTTCGTGTTGGGCCTGTGTTTAATTCGTGATGTGAGCAGCTAATGATGATAGCTAGCCATATTTCAAAACAAGATAGGCTGCTCACCTTCTGTTCGCTTTTACTCCAATTCAATTCTTCTGCCATTATTGAGATGATGGCTGGAAGAGCTTCTTCCGCAGCTTGCACGTTCAAAAAAGCAAGTCGTAGACGGCGAGCGATGACGTCTACAGCCGTGCAGGCATATTCCCTGACGGCGTATCTCACCTAAGAAAAAGCATTTAGTATATTCGGGTTCATACCAGAATAAGCCTTTTTTTTCTAAATTATTTTTTTATTAAATTATGGAAACTGTTAGGAACAAACGGAATATACGAGGACCTAGCATCATTCCATTTCATGGAAATATGTCTGTAAAGTTTATAATATAGAGGGTCTGGTATACTTTACGTACATATTTCTATGAAATGGAATATACATAAACAAATAATAGAATATTTATGTTAGGTCCTCGCACATGTCTTTTGTTCCTATCAGTTTCCAAAATGAAATCAAAAATAATTTAGAAAAAAGGCTTATTTTGGTATGCAACCCTCTTAAAGCGATTTAAAACTATCATTGTGTCATGCAAGTACCTCTGCATCGATATACGGGAATTCCTCGTGTAATTTTATCCCAACAATAGGCCATCTCTTGCCGGTGAGACGTGTTAACTTGGCAACAGTAAAGGCCCGATCTCCGTAAGTATTTGCCAAATGCTGAGCAACCTCGTTTTCCAGCCCAAAGTCCTGCACGAGTCGAATAAACATGGTGGGGGTGTACAAGTGAGCTCCTTCCAGCAATAACCCATCAGTCTGGCTTCCGGTTTTTGGTTGCAATCCACAGTATTTGATTGCTTCATCTACGGTTTCTTTTGCCATTGACCTATAAGTGGTCCACTTGCCCCCTACAATTTTAAATATATGTTTACAGGAAATTCTGATTTGTAGAAGCACACTCGACAAATTTATTCAATCGTGCTCACCCGCAATCGTAATGAGATTAGAATTGCTGACGTGGATGATGTGATTGCGAGCGATTGATTCAGTGTTGGACTTGTTGGGATCTAAAACTAACGGGCGAATACCGGCCCAAGCAGAGAGTACATCACCACGCCGTACTGAAAATTTACAAACAAAAATTTGAAGCATTAATACATGTAAAATTGTTTCGATCCCCAATATATTCGAGCAACACCAGATTTAAAAATCACAAGAAAGATCCTGAAAATCAACGGAAATAAAAATAAAAAACCTTCAATGTCTGACGTTAGATAATGTCGGATTTCTTGTAAAATAAACTGAATGTCATCTTCGGTAGGGGCTGGATGATGGGTGACCTCACAAGGTCTATCCGTTGTTCCTGCATTAAAATAAGTAAACAAGCAAAGCATTAGCATTAGCAAAGCACATTTCATTGTATTTTGAATGTGGATTATTAACAATGCATCCCCAGTGCAAAACGGGGGTTATCGTAATTGGGATAATAACCAGCAATTGTTGCTCCCTCCCATGGCAGGAAGAAGATGACTCGTCCATCACTGGTCGAAGGATCCAGTAAACCCATTTTCTGTGGACTAAAAACGAGCAACTTTGAATTACTTGATTTTTTTGCGAGAAATTGTTACATATTATGCAAACACGGGCTATGCATACCTGTAATAATCGGGAAGAATAATGTGAACACCGGAACTTGGCTGGCAGATTTTAGTAGTTTTCGGGTCATCCATCAGTCGAATGCTGTCCGTGAAAGGACCTGTGGCGTTAACGACAGATTTGGCACGCACATCCCACTCGTTGCCTTTGAAAGAAACCAATGTACAGTCGTAATAAGGGGGTGATGTTAATCAGCTCAAATTTACAATGGTAAACAATTTAAAAAAGCAACTCATTATATAACTAGCATATACATGAAGAGGATTAATCATACTTTTGAATGGCTATGAATTAGAAGCTTTACATAATGGATTAGAAACATGACATTTACCTGTCAACATATCTTTCATTCTTGCACCGGCAACAACAGATTTCCCCTCAGAATTTGTTTCTTTGATTAAAGATGTCACAGCTACATGGTTTGCAATTGTGGCCCCCATTCTGGTAGCTGTTAAGGCAATTGCAAGACACATTCTTGCATCATTATGCTGTCCTAAATACAAAAAGCAGAATCAAATCAAATTAGTGATGTTACGAGTGATTAACCTTCAGAGTCAACTACGACGAAGCTTGCATTTTTTTAAACTTCAGTATTTAAAAAAAAAAACTATAATACCAACCATCATAATAAACCAAAGCGCCACACAGCTTATCTTTTTTAAGCATTGGAAATAATTCCAAAGCCCTCGCTTTTGATAAGTAGTAACTCGATTTCACCAATTTCGAACCAGCGACCAAGTCGTACATCTTAATTCCCACCCAATAGTATGGCACTTGCCACCATCTTAAATATTGAAAAGTTCATGTTGTAGTCAAATTTCACCACAGCTTTTTCATAATTATTATAAGGGAATTATACTTGCTTGTATACTGGCAACATAATAGGCAATGGGCATGACAAATGTGGTGCAATGGCCAACAGATTAGCTCGCTCGTAAAGTGCTTCTTTTACCATATGGTACTGAAATTTGTAAATAAAAAAAAATTCAATGCAACCCAGAAATTCACTTACTTCAATTATCAATTTCATAATTTCAGATTTTTAGTGTTTTCCTAGAATTTCAGCATTGCGAGCATTATTTCAAACAGAAATTATGTAACTAGCAAGCATACAAAAGTTTAAATTGTTAGAATGGTCTTTTTAAATATCTTGAATATCACTAACAATGCAGGAATAGTAAACAAGTAATTCACCTGTTCATAATCAAGCTTCATGATAGCTTTTTGTAAATATCTAACACCACCATGAATGAGTTTTGTACTACGGCTGCTTGTTCCAGACGAAAAATCCTCCAGCTCAACAAGTGCAGTCTTCAATCCTAGTTAACCATCGATTAGCTCATTAATTCTAATGTCATTTTTAACTTTCCTAGATGTACTGTTTATAATATTCACCTCTAGACACAGAATCCAGGGCAACACCAGCGCCTGTAGCACCTCCACCAATCACAAGCACGTCAAATTGTGGAGTTTCTTTTAGAGATTGTATCTGGGCAGCTCGTGATGGTAGTGGAGTTGTAAAACGCTGCTGTTTTTCAGCTGCCTCAGCACGCATTAAAAATTGCTGTCATAGAAATAATTCAAAATAAGGATTTATTTCTATAATAAATACACCAGCGACCAGGCCATTTCTCACAGTAATTTTGCCTACCTTGTTCTGATGGTTATCATATAGAGTGGCAACTCCATATGCAGCCACCAGCACACCACCTCCACCAAGAATTACTTTACGTAAACGTGATGCCATCTTATTTTCCTAGATGAGATTTTTTACGTCTTTTACCTAAAATAAATAAATATAAAAACTTAACAAGCAAACCATTGACTGCAAACAAAATTTCGATCACATCAACTAATTTAGCAAAAATGTACGAAAACGTTAAAACATTCCATCAATCAAAACGAAAATTACTTTGATAATAAGCAAGATAATATGTTATTCTTATAGTTCATACAAAATCAGGAGATTATGCATAGGCTAAACATATTTTTAATGCTACATGTAAATGGATGAATTAAGATGCATGGCTGGAAGGATGAATAAAAGAAAAATAAGTTTGTTGGAACACCAATAAATCTAAAGCAAAGTACATTATATAATTGACTTAGATTAATTTTATATTTATTCAGGTCATCACGTACCACTTGGGATAAATCAGAATCGAAGAAAGATTGAAATCAACATTTACTGAACTTTGGCTTATTGTTATCAATAGTTGCATTAGTTTAATCTACTAAAAGCATTTCAGAATTAAGTCTACAATACTTTTCCAAAATCATTTCTATAAAAAGAATGGCTGACAAAAAAGCAGACACCAATTTGCAGTCATACTGTAAAACAACAAGCTAGGTTCGTAACAAATTCTCCATGATTAAAACATTGTCATAAAATGTAATTAAAATGAAATGCATTATTAAAAATAATTATAGTGTAGCCTAAAGTCTTGTAGATTTGAAATGTGCAAATCCGTTTCTGTACACTTCCGCATTGCAGTAGAACCATGCATACATGTCATTTTCCAACCTCACTGCCTCAGACAAAGTGCTTCATAAATTGTCAAGGCCTGCAAATATGACATGTCAGGTGTTCACATTGTTGGTGTTTCTATTGCATGATATCAATAAATATAAGACAAAATCTCATCTACAAAATGATAGGTTTCTAGAAGGGCCCGGCCTAGCCAGTACCTTTGTAGTTTGTATTGCAATGTCCAGCATGCTACCACCATACAGTCAGTCCAACACCTTCAGGTCATCCCCCCTTGACCTACTTAAGTTTGAAAGTCGATGCTAGTCGATGCAAACGCAATAAAAGTTGCTGGTGCAACCAAAGTTGACAAGCTAATAGTCATGCAAGCGTGGAATTTGGGAGACTATTTTTTACATCAATTGTGTTAAAGTAGACAGAACCAGGGTCGCCATTTGGCGTGGTGCTTTCTTGCGACCTCCCTGAAGCTGGGACTTGTGCAAGAAGCTATCTGGAAATGCCTGAAAAATCCAAATTAACCCATACGTCTTTCATGTTTGGTTGAGATTTACCGCGTGTGCTAATAGCTACTAATTAGAGATTCTTCAGGTGCACCGTGCATGGACGATATAATGAGAGGATACACGAAAGTTGCCACCCAAATTGAACCCTCAAGCATATATGACTCGACCGTCACCATTGGTATGAACTATAGAGGCAACAGCAGAAGCAGTGACGGCAGTTACATACCTTTCGTCATCCAGCCGGCCTCGTTCTATTTTTAAATGAATTCTTGGGAAGAAAACTTTCATATTAAGTCAAACAACAATATGCCCGCCGCAACTGAGGGAACAACAAATCAAATAACAAGACTTTTCTAGGCAAGTCCATTCATTTTCTATTGTTGTTTCTCGTAGTATATAGCCTCTAATGGCAGCAACACAAAGGGAAATTTCTATTACCCCGTATACCCTTGTTTCAAACAAGGTCATTTGGAAGGCTTTAGCCATACAAATTCCCTCAAAACTAGGCCTATATTTAGTCAATGTTTTGCATAATGAGTAATTTGGTCGGTTATGTTATATTATACAATTCGAAAACAGCATTGTTGGTAATTTCTTTAGATACAGACAATAGGGATCTTTAGGGCAGACCTTTAGGCCTACGGCAGTACGGCTTGTATTTGTTTAGGACCAACTACACCATGCACGTACTATACGTACCACGTGTTTGCAAAACAGCAAATAATGTATGGCAAAAATGAGTTTTCAAATAGTGGTTTGGGCTCCAAAAAACAAGGACATGAAGAAAGTAATAAGTATGCATGATTGGAAAGCCTGATAGCATCATTAAAACTCTTGCATCCAGGATAACATGGAGCTTAAAGGACCACTGAAACTCGATCCTGATTGACAGGTGCTGAATACTTATACATGTAGTTACTGACCTGTTTAAATTACTGAATGTTATCATAGAAATTATACTGAAGTCTGAAGAGTTTTCTGACGAAGACTTGAAGCAGGCATATTGTCATAATGAGCATTTGATAAAGTTCCATGCGTTTGATTTGTGGATGCCAGTCATAGCTTATCGCTGTATAATGCGGCCAATGCCAATAAAGATTAGCTGTATATTTATCTGTATATCGAGTATTTGTAGTGCTGGGTCATCTAGTATACATGTACATGTAGTATTATTGCATCAAACGATTGAGAACAATTATTTTGACTCACAATCCGGAATGTTGCTTAAAAACATGCAGAATGTTTTCTGACCATAAGTATTTATAGTATTTTCAGTGAGCTTCGGTCGGTCTTTGCTAATTTATGTAAGCTTATATTAGCTACTTAGAAGAAATGTCTTCGAACTCCTACGCCTAAATAAAATCAGGCTTCATGGACTTGAATGTTACATTACAGGTACTGTATTTATTAGTGATAAGTTCATTTTTAAATGGTCCAATACTTTATCTTTAGTTGGGAGGTACTTTCGTTTCTCAAACTCATTTGGATAACATTTATTTCGTATTGTGGCTTATCGTCATCCGCTATTTGAAATGCGCTGACATGTTTTCGAATCTTCAAACATGGGAATATCATTTTCAAAACTGACGCAATAAATGTTATTATGTTTAGTTTACTCAAACATATTGAAATATAACATATATAATAGTTCACTTCTTGCAGGATGACCACTTAAGAATATGCCAACTTATGCTGACTATTGGAATTATCCTACCATGAAAAAACTCAATCTTCTCATTTAGCTAAAAGCAAATTTGTATATTTGGAAAGGGAGACAAAAATGTAGAAGAAGGACGAACTGCATGACCAATGTAAAATTTTACATGAACTATACCAACATTTTCACACAAAAAAGCATTTGTGGAAAATGGCCTACATTACTACAGTCAGAAGAGCTCAAGCCGATACAGGTGTTAGAACCCATGTCTCCCGATTACACAAAACAATTAAATAGCTATAACGCCTGAAATGTAATCACGACATAATCGTTTCATTCCAGTATATTGAAAAAAAGCAAATTTTCTAATCCCCCGATTTATCGCTCAGTAAATTTAAATGTACGGTAACCAAATGTACTTGGTACAAATACAGGGTAAGCTAGACAAATTCTCAAAATTCTGCTGAAATTAATAGACATACTTTTGAGTTCTTGTTAAATAAACTAAGTGTATTTGGACTATTTGCTACATCCTAGTTCCTCCTTTCCTTTTCCTCCCTCCCACACTCTTCTAGTGCGGACCTCTGGTAGGTCCCTATGGCGGAAACGGGGTATTAGCATAAGTAGTCCTCGAGACAAACCTCAACGGTTGTGGTTGGTAAACGTGTACTTTACAATCTGTTGAAAATAGTTTTTGAAGAATGCAATTTCTTTAAATAAAACGAGCTAACCAATGAATTACAGCTGGAGTTTTCCCCCCAGTCTCACACAAGGCAAGGGTTGGCTCAAAACCTAAAAATGGATCCATGTGTGTGTGTCTGTGATAGACCGCTTCCGTTCTGCTCAGGTCCAAGGTTTTATGAGGCGAGGTAAGGGATTTCTAATCTAACGACAAACCTACATTAGCGAATTTCGATCTGCTATCAGACGCTATAATCAATAAATGATAAACAATCGAGATAATAGCGTTCAAAACATGATCTTTAGTGCACATTTCAAGGTGCCAAGAAATGACTTTTCACCGCAATGTCAAACGAACAATATGTAATTAGGCAAATAATAACAACTTACCAATATGAAAGCACCACCAAATTCGTTCGTTCGTCTAATGGAACTAAATTACCGACATATACACATTATTTAGTACAGAAAAACTAATGCTGCCTACAAACTAAATTAATTCGACGACGTTCAAGAACGTCCTACAAAATTCAACGCATTCGCTTATCCAACGATAGCGTCACCTGGTGTTTGTATGATAAACTAGTTCAAAGTCAAATCAGGGTCATCCCTTATATTCTGGAAGACAATGCATTGTATTTGTTACGTGATATTCTAATTATCATTATGAAAAAAATTCTCGTGGAATTAAAGGCTGAACTGCACACCCCCATTCCTATGGGAAAATTTTGAAACATACTTTAAAAAAATCTACTTGTTATAATACAAAAAAAAAATTTAAAAATTTGCAGTATTTTTGTAGCTACTGCATGATTAAAATTTCATAATTTTCCCATTTATAGGATAATTTTTAAAAAATTAAAAACTAAAATACTTGTGGTGACACGTGCAGTTGCATGTGCGGTAATTCTTGCACTGGCAT
>JAQGCC010005130.1:0-11999 GCA_034698905.1 Xestoiulus laeticollis
TGGCGGTCCACATCAAAGAAAAAAACAGTTTCAGAAACTGGTGTATCAGAAACGCTGTGAAACTGCAGTTTCAAGTTACAAAATTTCATGAAAAAAGTTTCATGAAACTGTTTGCTTGGTGTGGACGCACCTTAATGTTTACCCTGCTATTGAAATATTCATAAATTTAGGAGATTTACCATATCGAAAAGATAATATACAGAGTAGTCCAAAAGTGAATGCTTTGTTATTAGATTTTTACCTACAACCATGCTTGCATGTTTCCATGTAACACAGGACGATAGTTCTTAAAAATATTGTAACAACTTTAAATAATTGACAATGAAGACGATAAGAGTTGATTCACTTCAAAAAATGCATTTACTTGCTTTTCCTAATTTGACATTTTGTCTTAAATGTCAAGGCTAAAGAGTTAGAATTTGGATTTCAATGAAAAAAATGGTCGTATAGGTAAAATTTAATAACATTAGTGGATAGAGCATACATGACTTCCTATTTAACCGCATTAACAGAATTTTAATAACTAAGATTTAAAAAATAGTAGCGAGTTAGCACTGTTGGACCACCCTGTATATTTATCAAGTTATTTATAGTGCAGACTTAGAAGTCTGCATGCATTTCCCTACATTGAAGAATGCAATATTTTTATTTGCAAGAAAGTATCCAAATTCATCAATATTATCATAATTCATAAACCATTTTGAGAAATTTGCGAAACATAGACCGAAATTTCTGTTTAACACGTTTAAAATAGTAAGGAAATATGAAATACGCATTTTTTTTCCAAATAATTGAATTTTCCAGCATCAACTTGTGTTCAATACAACCTTAAGGAATTAATCCTGACTTTTTCAAGGGGCTAAAAATTCAAGCATAAATCCCTAATTTCCTAACTTGCCAGACGACTGCTCTACCTAAATATATTTCTAAGAATTTAATAACTAATTAAAAATAGTTAACTATTGAGTCTCAATATTCAAAAAAATTATCAAATTCTACAGAGAACCATAATTTAAAATCACACGTGGTATTTACGTCTGTTTTCTATGAAATATGTCTACATAATATATTTATTTACATAATTGAAGGATTTTAGCAAATGCTACAATATTATACCAGACAAAGATATGATAAAAAAATTCCAGACATCCCAAGGTAGGCATCGTTTAACCAAAATATGTTTCAAAATTAGATTTTAATTAAGCATTACTAATATATGCAGACTGTCTCGTACTGCTAAGGTTCAATTATTGCATTATTACATTCCCAGAGATATCCACTTGAAAGATCGCAGTCTCATTCATCAGGCCTAAACAAATTGATTAATTCAATAAGAGAAGATGGATGAAAATGGCCTTCAGACGCCTTTGATACCAAATGAAAATTAACCTCAGGGTAAAGAAGAAATTCAGGAAATGAATTAACTTACTGTAAATAAACGAAACAGAAAGACTATATACATGTACATTTATATACTGACATTGTACAATTATGTTACATGTATATGTTGCAAATAGAGTAGGCCTACATGTAAACTAAAAACTTACTCATGCATAAATGAGATAAAGTTGTCTCCTTATATCTGTATTTAATTAGAAAAGCAATCAGAATTTTATTCGATGTGTTTAGTAATTATACATTTTTTTATAAACTGCTTTCATCGATTTAAGAAATTTTGTCGAAATCGGATGTCTGTAGAGATGTTATTACTAATAATATGTATACATGTGCATGTTGTGGTTTTGGAATACAGGGTTGTTCAAAAGTCAGTACCAACCAACTGTCGGCAGCGTAGCTACCATTTAATTTTCCTCCGTTCTTAAAAACGCTGTAACAATTTTAAATAATAGCCAATGAAGATTAAAACAATAGATTTTATATAAACAGACAGTTTTATGTTTTTTTCTAATTTGATATTTTGTCCTAAATGTTACAACTAAAAAGTTATACAAGCTCGTAATTTGGGTTTTTGTAAAAAAAAATTGACGTACATGTACATGTAGGTAAAATTTAATATTATCAGTGGTTGGAGCACACATGACTTCCTATTTAACCGTATTAACAAAATCTGCATAACTTTTAAGATTTAAAAAAAAGTATTTTGGAAAAACAACAGCTTTTAGACCATTCTGTATAATTTAATATTTTAAATTAAGGGACTCGTATGATGCAATACTAATTATTAGTTCTACGTGTTCATGATTATTGTAAAATATCCAAAACATTCGTTGTATTATTAAACATCCACTAAAATAAAATAAAAATTATGAGTCAATTTATGAGTCAAATTATGAGTGAAAATTCATGAGTCAATACCCATGAATCAATTTATTTTATTCGAGATAGAATTGTAATTTATTCTAATTTTACATCGAGCTGTAATTCATGTTATTTTAATGCAACTGTTTATATAATGTTTTTAAATTAAGAATCTCGTTTCAAGCAACATTAAAAATTACGTCTATATCCCAAAACACTCATGTTACAGTTTTCTGCAATCTTCTGCAATCTTGAAAATCAAATTTTAAGATGTTTTTTGAATGTGAGAAAATGGAAAAAAGGATTTTGTACAAATGTATGATCGATCAGCGTCACAGAAAAAAATACTAAATTTCAAGTTTTATTATGCAAATTTATTTCTTTGCCCTACCTAGGCTTACCAAAAAAAATTCATACTATGGTAGTGTAAAAGAACACCATTTTTTTTTCAAACTGGAACATGTACATGTAAGTTGAAAGCATTTTGGCTATCGTCAATATCTAAATAAAATTGGCACAATGACAATAGCTTAGTCAAGTATGTAAGTATTCAGGTTTTAAATTGTTCTAGATGACCCACCATTTGCAAATTACACTAGAAGCATTGTTGAGTTAAGTGACCATTTTTATACAACTGCAATATCGAGGGCACTTTTCCTAAGAAGATTACACCATTTGAACAAGAGTTTTGGTCGTGTGTTTGGACTAAGGGGTTTGCACTGATCTGTGAAACTGACTGTCTCCATTTAGTGTTTCACAGCACAGTCTGCACTCACTTCCTCTCTTTGTTTACCCAACAGTGACAGTCTTTCAGTATGATTATTGTCACATGAACCGTGTAATTTTCAAATGTTACAATTGGAACAAGGTTTGGATTTAAGATCAAAGACAAACAGAGAAGTACAGGAAAGGACAAAACAAATCATACATATTGTATCGATGATATTGAGCAAAACCGTAGTATTTCGATTTTATGAACCTCTATTATATGAAGCTTCTATTTTATGAACTCATCAGCATGTGGCTCATGCTGATCACACGGTGCGTTTTTTGGCTTACATGTAATACATCAAATACATGTAATACAATTAGTTAAATACACCAAATACATGTAATACGATTAGTTAATTACATCAAATACAAGTTAAACTTCTAGTTTAATATATTAAATATATGGAATTTGGCTTTGACAAAAAAAAAATAAAGATGGTGAATACAGAACGCATAATTTTTTCAACTATACCCAACAAAAACTGGATACATGTAGATGTACTGTACTTGCAATATGATAAAATAACTTTACTTAATTTGCTTGTTTCCTATTTTTATTTTTTTAAATTTCAACCTCGATTATTTGAACTTTTCGATATTTTGAACCACCTCTGGTCTCAATTATTTCATAAAATCGAGGTTCTACTGAACTGTGAATATCTTGTGTATGGATAGGGACATGCATGGACATGTACAAATCTTACATTTTGTAAATATATGAGAATTTATGATCATATATGTGTCCATATACCTCTTAAAAAGTTCAATTGTTATTAAATTCACAATTTCAAAATTGAGGGCATTGTAATACAAGACCATAAATGGAATATTATACTATATATTATATAATTTACTGTATATAGCTATAGGCTACATATGTGACATATTATGGCATAATGTATATGGCTTCAGATACATTAAATAAGAATCAGGTTTTGTTGAACTCAGTTTTGTACTTTAAATTCAAACTGCCATGGAACTTGCAAAATTTACTTGGAATTCTATATCTGGTTATAAACGAAATAAAAACTGGGAAAATCCCGATAAAAATAAATGTGAGCAAGCGCATCGAGTGGATAAAATACATGACCTCGCCGAATTTCAAAGGATTAAAAAAAACAGGTTTTTGTATTCAAAAAAATAAAAAAATAGTTAAACAAGCGTTACAGAACTAATAAAAGCAATTGTTGATCAAAAATAGTTGCTAGTTTGGTTGTGCATGAAAATGGAGTGTAGTTTTAAGTGTTTTAGACAATGATTACTCGACACCTTCATTGAAGAAAAACACTCATTTTTCCTCTTTGTTTTCCCTCTCCAATAGTTTTGACTTTTTAGTCATGTCAATATAAAATCAGATATTCTCAGACGGATAGACTGTAAATCAAACAGAATGCCCTATTTCAACATCATCTTAAAGTGCACCAATGATTTAGTCAATAATTGAACGTCGCCTGGAAATTGGATTAATACGCCAAACATTTCAGTTTGGGGTTTTAATGGAAGAAACTCGTACATTGCCACTTATTCTGATGACTAACAAAAGGATATTATTGCTGTTTTTAACCCTCATGTTTGGAAAACTGAGATGGTCACCTGAAGTTTATTTGACCCAAAAACTTGTATGTATGTATGTATTTATCCACTAACCGGATTGCTCTCAAATTTTCCACTGATACATTTCCAAACCTTAAGAACAAAATAGGGTGTTCACCATTCTAAAATGTTACCCTGTCCCAAACCATTCTCGCATTAGAAATTAGCTTCTCTAAGCGATGCATTATGGGTACATCATCAGCCGCATAGGATCAAGATGTAGTATGGTGGCGCTGCCTGGTGGTCAATTGCGTACACTGATTGATATTGGGAGATATAATTATGATATGAACATTATAATGTAAAGAAAGCTATGTCTTATAATACTAAGAAATTATATGTTTAATAAATTATTTTTAATTTTCATTTGTATAAGTAGAGTAATCTAAATTGCACTATTTTATGCATATATTCTGAATAATATTTGAAAATCCAATAACTTTCTTAAGAAATCTTGTAGGCCCCTACTTTACAATTTGTAAGTGTGATATATATACAATATTATATTATCAAAAATCAGAGCCTTAATTATTTTTTAAAATTTAAACGATTACATTTACTACATTTCATGCAACACAAATTTAGCAATTATTATTAATCTATTTCATTAACATTTTTATATAAATGCCTAGCTAAAATAATATATTTATGTAATTCCTATTTCAGCATTAGCTATTCTCAAGACTCAAAATGATAATTTATGTTGAAAATCTGAGTTTTGCGAACTTTAGACTTTTATTAATACTATGGATTTAAAGAGATATGATAAGCAAGAGAAATATCAACTTAAGAAGCTTTATTTACTTAATTGTTGCAAACTGTATATATATTTCCACTGTCCATAAAAAACTTGGTTATGTAACCATATGACATACATGTATTTTTAAACAATAATAACTTAATTATATTATGATACATTGGTTTTTGTATTTTTTGTATTAGTCTTTATATCAGATATGGATAAGAATCTGAAATGAGCTAGAGTACTATCTAAAAATGTAGTCATCATGTATCTAGGCTTATCAGATGATTTTCATGGATTTGCATTGTTATTTGGATTAAGTGAGATGCATTAAGACATTTCAACAAAAATTGGCATGGCAAATCGAGAGAAGTTTATAGTAGGGGGAAAAAAAGCTGTAATTTCATTGCAAAACAGGCACTGTGGGGACGATAATAAGTACATCGTCAAGATGCAGAAGAAACCTCAAATAGCCATGGCTGGATTTTGGCTTCCCTTCGAAATATGAAAAATACATGCCATATATTCCTGAGAGCACCCCACGAATCTACCATTAAACTGTCCTATTGGCTCGTCATGCTTTAGTGCGCCATTACAAGGACCTACTGTGTGCTTTTATGGTCGGAGAAAATTGAGAATGGTTCCTACAGAAGGAAAAATCTCGTCTGGAATTAAAATTTGGACCAGAAACACTCTGGGTACAGTGAATAGACACAAAAACATTGTGTGAAACACAAAAAGCATTCTTTGACACTTGCTATCATTTACCAATTTTGGTAGCACAAGCGAAAAATATACTGGGTGGTCCAAAAGTCAGTGTTTAGCTTAGTCAAAATGAAAGTATAGATAAAGTATACTATAAGTGCCCTTTTTTGAACAACTTAGTATACTTTATAGTATAGAACCGGGTTACCTAGAGCACCTACGGTGCTTTTCACCACGTTTGCCAAGCGGGTTTTCCACCTTTAACAAAACGTGGTGACGTCTTTATCCAATGTTAAAACTAAAAATTACTGGTTTAATTTACATGTTTTTCAATGTGTAATAAACAATATTAAAATCCTACCATTACTTTCCAGTTGCCATCGTTTTCCTCCCATTTACCTTAAAGATTAGAGCCGACGCGAGACTCCGTAAAAAGTATTTGGGGAATTTCCCGGTTTTAGTCTCCCTTAGTCGATCTTTTCGCGGTGGCGAGGGTTGGTAAGCCGTCAGCCGCAACATCAGGCTTTTCAAAGGGATGGGGAAGTGTCAACGTAAGCCGGCCAGCCATCCGAACGTATAGGCTTATTCTAACACGTTTGGGAAAAAATGGCTACGGCTGTATTGATGCCGTAGGTTTTGTGAGTTCGTTTTGTAAGCCATCTGTAATAATACCTATTACATTATGTTAAGCAACGAACAGAATAAACATATGCGCTTTAATATATAAGAATACTTTCGTATAGTTCTAAGTACACATTACAGTAATGTATACTAGGAGTAATGTATACAGTGAGGTGGCACTTTTTTTTTGGCCACCCTGTATAATGTATCACTAATTTTATATCTAGGATGTGTATCTATAACAATTATTAACATTATTTTTGATATCCACATCTAATGCTACATACTATACGCGTAAGTATGTCATTAGAACTGAATTTACTGCATAAGGTATTATAATGGTAAGCACAATTATAAATTGTATTAAATTTAAGCTTTACCATTATTGAAATTAGGCTATAATTTAAAACGAAAACGTTGTGTTTAGCATTTGCTATTCATGTTAAAAACACAATTAAATTAAACAATAAATGTTCCAGAAATTTCAGTTACGTCAATTATGTTTACAAAGTTACATTAAATTATTGCAGAATACATTGTTCTAATCTATAAATTAAATGGAGAAAATGTTTATAATTATGTATCATTTTAACACTGTTTCTCTAAATCTATCATTTGCAAACAATGTCGATTTAATACTTTAAATATTGTATTTCAGAGCTTTTTCTATACATTGCATTGATTTATAACACTAAGAAACTTTTCCTAAGGCAACTTTTTTGCTATTTTGAGGTAGAATCAATAAATGCTGTCTGCACCATATTTCTCAATTAAGACTCAATTTTAGTCATGCTATCCAATCGTTTTCTAGAAAAATAAGCAGTACATTTTCTTAAAACATACTTCTCGAATGCCACTCAGATATTTAGTTATATGCACGTATTTGATACTGGAAATTTAAAACACAATTTCCTTTAGAAAAGCTACTTCAATTGCACCCAAGAACCACATACTGCATGTACTGCATATTGCAACTAGTATACATCATTTTGTACATGGGTTGTTGTTAAAACAAAATTATTCAAGAATTTGACAATTTGTTAGGAATTGCAAACACAAGTAACCCATAATTTGTGAAAATATTTGAAGATAAACCCAAAGAGTAGTAGGAGAATGATTTGAAATATTTTTTTTTCTGAAACTAGTAGTGAAAAAAAAAGCCCATATATTGTATAGAAGCAGCGAGGGTAGATCCTAGATACATCCTAACATGCATTTGTAAAGAGTCGTACATTATTCATAAGTGTAGAGCAACTCAGTTGGCTTATACTTCCTGAATGAATTTTAGATGAAATCCAGTACCGGTCCAACATAAAAGCAGCATAGCAATGGGAGATCTTGCTGCTTCTTCGTTTCACCATTTTCCAGAGAGAAAAGTTAATTGTGAAATATACAGATGGCAATCTGTTATTGTGAATACAAGTGCCAAGGGAAAGGACCTGGGAGGTTGTTTTTTATGCATGGCGGTCCCATTTCTTTGATCTTTAGAACGGAACAAATTGAAGGTTGGGATAAATTCATTGTAGAAAACTCACTATTTGCTTCTGCTGCAGGCTTTTTTTTTCCTACAATAATTTAAGGTAAACTCGAGTTTTGTTACGTATTTTTTTCATAAATAACTTTAGGTTAAACAGACAAGAATAATACATGTTATGTCTGAATTTCTTATGACAATCTTAAAAAGGGAAATTATGTCATGTGTAAATTTACATGTCATTATCATTTATTGGATTTTAGATAACTGTAAACATATGTATATTTCATGTTTTATATACTCAAAGAGAAATGAGTTCAAAATTAAACACCATATTTTTGCGCCAAGTAGCCATTTTTACATTTTCCTACTTTGAAGATTTTCAAGATTTTTTAATAAGCTGTTCATTTAAAAATCAGTAGAAAATAATTGTGGATTATTACATGGCTCTATAAATATCAAGATTATTAAAAAATAGTCTTAAGAGTAAGACGTTTTGAAAGCTACTTTATGATACAGTTGAATTCGCTTCCAACGATCTTCAACGTATCTGAGAAATCAGATCGTTATATCCGACGCTATGAAAATTAATACGTGCATGTAATAACAATAATATACTACGTAATGTACATGCATGTATACAGAAATACAGGTTTGAAATTAATTTACACTAAAAAATAGTGAAACCGTTTATCTAAAACTGGAAAAAGTATAAATCTTTTATACCAATATTAAAAAAACATTTATTCAATATTTAAGGTAAATTTTAAAGTTTGTATAGTTTTATGAGTTCATGCATATCTACATTTCGAAATTTAAATAAACATCTTCAATGAAATTATTACATTTGACAAAATTTAAAACAAAATACGAACTTTTTTAGTTTTTAAAATGTTAATGTTTCGTTAGGTAAAATAAAAAATTATGATAAGATTTTAGATAAAAATACAAAAAAACTTTAAGATTGTAAATCATATCATTATACGCTATTCGTATATTAGTATGTATATACATGTATGTGTACTACGAAAATGGCAATTACTCTTTAAAGGGGGTAAGGAAATCTCAGAAAATCGTTATAGGCGAATAAAAAGAATAATAGGATCGCTATTTCCGGATTATTGTTATAGTCGACATCGCAATGTCCAAGCAAATTTACTGTACGTAAGACCATTCAAATACACTGTTTTTTAACTTTAAAGCCGGGACGTATATCAGCTATATCAGGCATCGTTATAATCGAATTCCACTCCATTTACAAAATATAATGATGACTATATAATCATTGATGTTTTTTACATACTATGGTGCTCACAATAAAACTTATTACGATGAAATAGAATATCTCATCTCTTAAGACTAAAATGATATATTGTTACCCAAGACTAAAAATAGAACAAGTTAACAATCCCAAATAACGAATGAAAATTGTGCAATGTTTTTCTTGAATATACACAGCATTGCATTTCGAGTATTTGGGGATTATATGAAGAAAATAGACAAGAAGATTTAGCAAAAAGCAGAAAACAAACGATATATTTCATTTCTTTACAATAATGAAGATAAATCCGAGGCGAATTTCTTTGCTAATCTCCCACTTTCTGTTTTTTCACTACAAATGCAATTTTTCATCTCAAGTTCTTAAAGATTATCCTGAGACTTATTTCATCATTTTACCATAAGTAGTGTTCTGCTCTTTATAAATTATGATACGTTTTTTTGTCAAACAACCAACATGATATCACGTTGTAGTCACGCAACTTAAACACTAACCTGACATGTCATTTTTAGATAATGTACAAGGTGACATTTTATATATAGAGATTTTATACTTACCATAATTTATAGAATATCCTATGAGCAAGAAAGAAGTAAATACCGTGAACTTACCTAGAAAGAAATAAGCAATTATGATAAATACATTTTAATAACTAAGGTTTTCAAAAAAAGTTAGGTAGCCCTGATTTATGGTCCACCCTGTATTACAACTAACAAATAATTATTTTACTTTATTTCAGATTAGTTGTATATGAATCAACCAAAATAGCAAAAATATCAAGATTCACATTTTTTCAGAAAGCTTATTGTTGACAATTCTTGATAAACATATTTCATAATATCAATAGGCCATATTGCAGATGTGATTACAGTTTAGCATATTACAAATAAAAAATCCCTTTGTCTTACTTTATTTGCAGTTATTTGAATATTTATCATCAATAAGCCTATAGAAACTTTCAATAGTAAACTTCATATAGATTACAGGGAATGTTAAAATAAAATAGAAAATAAACTTAAAGTACATGTACATTAAGCATCTTTTAGATACCGTACGTTTTAATATTTATACTGTAAGATAAGTAGATACGATTTACCTGCATAAGCTGTCAATTACATGTATTTTAAATTGTTAAATATTCTAAAAAATAAGCTTACTTTTTAGCAGAAATCAATAATATTCAAAGAGTGCACAAAATTTAAATTTAAAATTCTGAGTAAATTTCGGTCCTTATTTGGAAGTATTTTATCGTTCACTACCTAGGAAAACATTTGTAAGTTATGTAATGCGACTTTAGATTTCTATAAGTCAAGTTTGAAAAAACCATCGAGCGCAATGCAGCACATGCAAATATTCATACACGATGGAAATATTTCAATGTAAGAAGACATGTTTTTCATGTTAGGCAAAAGCTCCTTTTGTTGGGATTTAGGGAAAATATCATCCAACTTCCAAAGAAGAACTATTGATTTTAATAAATGTCAATTCATCTGCTAATGGCCCTAAAAGTCTATTTTAAGTGGACAATGAACATTCATTTTGTGGTCAAGTCCATACTGGATATTGAAAGCCCTTTATAACATATCCTCGGGTAGAGCAAAGGAAACTGAAACCTAGACTAGTTTTTGCAAGAATATTTACTGACTAAAGCCCAAAACATTCAAAGAAAACAATTCATTTTTCTGGATCAAAGCACAATCAATGATGGAAATCAAATGTACCTGGATGAACCCAAAACTTACGAAAAAAGTGGATTTAACAAAATGTGGATCCAAGGAAATCAAGAAACATTTATTCTGAAAATGCCCTTTTGTTCCAATATATTATTTCTCAAATCACTTACGCATGATTGACTATGATTAGTAAATTTTAAATTACATAAATGCAGTATTTTATTAGTATAACTACTTGCATACTGTAGGTTTCTTGAAATACAGTATGTGTTTTAAATCAAAAGTCGCCAATTTATTCGAATACACACCAATTGGATAGGTTCATACTACATACTAGTATACATGTATAGTATATTAAACAATGTAAGTTGAGTCATTTTTATATTTAAATGAGCTCTTAATATTATCGGAAATTCCTGAATCAGAAAAATGTCTGGAATGTGACAACCAATACAGTGGATGTAAGGAAAGCTTATTTTTTATTCCCGTTATAATATTTATAAACTGGAAATATTGATCGTCCTGCTTTGAGAAATATTTATGGCTTGTCAAATTCGATGCATTTTGCCAGAGAATCATTGAATTTTAACTTGATTTTAACTTTACATGTAAATATGCAATTATTTTTTGAAAATATGCAAATTAAAGATAAAGTTGAAAAATGTCGGAGTTGTCTGGATTTTAAATTAGATTTAAATTTGGATTCAGTACAGGAAATTATTAACAGTGTGTCCAAGACACAAAGTTTTATACATGTACTGTACGTATTAAAATGTATAGCTTTAATAACTATTATAAGTTTGAAAGGTACTTACGTATTATCCTAGACTACCTCAAAATGGGATAAATAGGGATTAATAGGAGACGCCGGCCTGCGGCGCT
>JAQGCC010005131.1:0-11998 GCA_034698905.1 Xestoiulus laeticollis
TTGTGGGAAACCACGAAAAACCACAACCAGGATAGCCGACCAGGGTTCGAACCCGGGTCTCCCGAGTTCAAGGAGCTTAGCACTTAAAACTGCAGTAGGTTTTAATTTGCCTTTAAAATGTAATGTTTTTCAGACACTTATTTATTCTTGTAAACTGGCACAAATTGTAATAAAGGCAATGCACCCATAAAGTCACACTTTAGGTGCCTGTACACCGGGCTACTTTTGCTGCGCAGCCAATTATAAAACTTCGCAGCTTTTGAAAGGGGTACTCATAACTTGTGCTCAGATAGCCTCTCCGCAATGACCTCAGAAATTTCGACTTTGATGAGATTGGTCAATCAGTCGACATTTTTTGGGGTAATTGGGAGAGGCTATCTGAGCACAAGTTATGAGTACCCATTACAAAAGCTGCTAAGTTTTATAATTGGCTGCGCAGCAAAAGTAGCCTGGTGTACAGGCACCTTAATATTGCACTAAATTTGGCAGCCTTGTTCCCACACAAATTCTCCATTGACTCATGTTAGATTACTGCAAATTTTATTTAAGGATGTCTTGAAAGGTAGGAATGCTAGGACTTAGTGCACATTAGAGCAGTGTGGGAGAAAAACACAACTGTTCAAGCAAAAACCTCTTTATTATTGCTGAATAAATGCATCTGCAGCAATATACATGTGTACATGTATCTTTTATCTGTGAGTAATATACAAACATGTGCACGAAGAACTGTTTAGCAAACCCGAGAAATAGTAATTATATTGCTCGGTTAATAAATTTAACAAGTCAAATATTATATTGGAGCACTTGGAAAAACATCTTGGGGCGAATGAAGGGATTTTAATTAAATCGTGTATAAATACCTGGAAGCCCTTATGAGGCGATTCAAACGCACAATGACGGGGCAAGGGCACTGGCGCTGACATTCCGTTCCCAGCACAAGGTACAAAACATCAGTAGGCAAAATACTAATTATATCCAGCTTAAAATCGACGGATTTCAGATAATGAATAAGCAGCTTACGGAATTCAGTCACCAATAAGCCCTGTTCCAAATACCCTAAAATTGAAATTAATCAATGAGGAGGGGAATCGTGCGAGCAATTTTTATGAAACAGCAAAAAACATTGATCACGCCAAAGTAATCGCTTGAAATAGATGTACCTGTTAGTGTGTGAACTATCATATCAAGGACATAAACAATGTCACAAAGATAGTCTAATGAAAACCATAGGGATGGGTTTAAATTCTGCAAGTCCCAAAATATGGCTCTCCCGATGATCACGATGAAATTATAGAGGACGGTCAGAGTGACCACAGCCAGCCAACGATAATACATATTTTTAGATGGATCGACCACCATTTTACTGAAAATTAGAAAATAATTCATTATAATAATATTAATTTTGCTAAATACATGTATATACGGATGCAACTTAAGTTGATGTTAATAAATAACGGCATACAAGTTGCATAACTGAAAGTTAAATATTCAGCTAATGATAATTAGTAAGAAAATCCTTTTTGAACCGTTAAAAGTTATAAGAACAGATACAATATTCAATAATTTTATGTTTGGATTTCGAGCTAACCAGTAGATAAAATTATTTTTTTCTTGTTTGAGCCACTTACGGAGGAGCTAAGTCTTGCTCCAAATGAATCTAGATGATTGCAAACCAGAATTTCCAAAAAAATGATTTCAAACCATGAAATACTATAAAATGGATGTAATTAATGTACAAAAAAAAAAATAATGCAATATGTGCAATTTTCAAAATTTTCTTGTATTTTTGTAGCGGACTGCTATAATTTCTTCTCATTTCTAAAACATTACACTAGATATAAGATTAATCCAATGAATTATCATTATAAATAAGAGTACTAATTGGCAGGCCTATCCTAATGTATAAAGTACAATTAAATCTGCTGAAGGTGATCCCCCAAAAATGTCCAAATTCGATCACTGTATACAGGTGATCACTATATAGAGAATATTTATGGAGGAAAACATACATGTAAGCATTAAAGCCAAATTATGAAAAATGGTTACTATGCAGAGGTGGTCACTTTACCACGATTTACTGTAATTTCAATTTGTTGTCCTATTCTAGCCCCAATGTCCATTACTCTGACATACGTACCATCTTTGGGGGTTATGAGTATACGTGTAAATATTTACAACCCAAACTATATTTACTAAATTTCAAAGAATGGATAACGCTTAAATCACCAAAATATTAACAGCATTCAACTTACAAAGGTAGAAAAGATGCTCCGGCATCACTGTCTCGTCTTCTTATGAATGATCCACCCATTGTGAATTTCTCTAAGAATGAGTCAGGTCGGGTCTCTTCGTTTTTAGATGTATTCCCGTAGGCCCAATCTCGAATGGACTTGAAATAGAATCCGAAAGAGAGTAGTAGAATTTTAAAATCCGTGCAAGATCAACAAAGTGCATGCAACGGCTTAAGCAGTCTACTTAGTTATGCAGAAACGACGTTTCTAAAAAATCTTCTCTGATACAAGATTTTCAAAAATACCCATAAATCTAAGCCGATGTTTTGATAGGGGTAAAGAGCAAGGTATTTACCTTGCTTTGCCAAGAGAAAACAAATATCAAATATCAAAAGAAATAACAAATTCATTTAAAAAATCATATTTTCTCCGCTTCATGTCTAAATATTACATTTAATGACTGAAATAAATACTATTTAATACATGTACATGTATTAAATAGTCAATACTATGATTTTAATGCAAGAGGATTTCATTACTTCATATTTGCATATGCGAAGTGAAAAAATGAAATGCAGGTTTGATTAAAGAGCTATATTTTTAAGTACCCCTATATATAAATTAAAATGAAAGATGTTTGTTATTAAAAAAAATCACTTCGCTTTCTCTGATTATTTAAATTAAGAAACAATTAGAAAATGATGAATTCCTCTTTCCCATTCAATAATATTTTTTTATTTTTGAAAGTCACTCGATCATTAGAATTTGACAAAGTGGAGTCTCTTAATGAATACTAATTATTACATCATGAAAAACTCTCGAGTTTAGAGTGAGAGATCGTTAAATGTTCAAAAAATCCAGCCATGGTTATTAATTAGAGCTAAAAGCAAAACAGAAAACCGATGCAAGTTTTCATAGGGATGTGTATTTTTGAAAAATGTATAGAGGAAAAGACTTAATCCTCAAATAACTTAACGAAAACATAAATTCTGTATAAAGGAACTGTGACACTGTGCTTTAATTTCTTCCAATGCCATGCTTATGCGACAAGCACCTTGTATAGCCAATTCATGAATGCAAAGCCTTTAAACAAATTTGGAGCATTGGAGTTAGTTAAAATTCCACAGATTTTTAATGGTCGTAGACCTACATTATAATTAGAACAGTTTTCATAAATCTGATATTAAATTCAACGACTTCAGATATAATGCAAATTTTCCAACAAATTTTTAAATCAGACAAGTTTTTTAATTTGTTTTTGCATAGTGAGTTAGAAATAGCCTGTACTGGATTTACACAACATTGTTTGGGACACTCATCTACAATTGTATAACCACGGGCAACAGTTCGGAAACAATATAATGAAGGTGAACAATCCAACAGAAGCTAATTGAAAATTGAATAAATGGTAATAATTACCCGCGTCGTGATGCGAATTGTTTTGGCTATTTTCCTGAGCTTGACACCATAGCCTTCCTTTTCCTCTGCTGTTGTTTTCGATTGGCATTCCTCGTTAATCTGCTCTACTTTGAATATTTCAGAAGAGGCATCGTCTTCGGTCATCAGGGACGGTGAGTGGCTAGTGGCCGTGGACGGTCTAGGGCGCTCGGATCGGATCGATGGTCTCCTATTGCCATTGGCGATATCCCCGGCCGATCGTCCTCTCTCAGGGGACGTTTCCTCGGCTCTCCCTCCACGACTATTTAAATGATGGCGTGACTCGTCATAATAAACATCGTCGACGAAACTAAGCCGACGATTTGCTGCTTTCGTTCTGGTCTTTGCTGGAGAACTTAGCTCCTCGGAGTCCTTCTTTGCACTTTTTATCTCCTTGTCAATCCCGGTTCCAGAAGCTTTAAAAGTGGCCATGCTCGGAACCCACATCAGGAGGGCTGATCTGAAATCCAGATTTAATGTTTACATTGTATAACGAATTGGTGGAAAATTCATCAACATGCTATTTCGTGACAGTCTTGGAATCTATTTTTTCCACATTACTCGAGGGCAGTCAACTGTCTTTTTTTCATTCTGCTCTTCATCAGTGTATTAAAAAATATATATTTGACGTAGATTCCTTATTATTTTTTTGCTCTTAGCGTAGCTTAATATACAGGTACGTTCTTCACTAACATGTATAAGTTCAGTTTTACATTTACGTTCTTCCTTATATATGTATACAGTTAAAGTTCTATACAAATTTCCTGAAATTAAATCAGTTTTCATTTTTTTAAACTTTATATATATTTATTATGTATATACAGTTGTACGTTTACGTTCTTCCCAATGTACAGTTGTACATTTAAGTTCTATACAAATTTCCTTAAATTAAACCAGTTTTCGTTTTTTTAAACTTTATTTATTTTTAATTAGTAAATATTTATCCCTTGTCAAAATCAAAAGTGTACTTTATAAGTGTAATATTCCTAGTATATATATACTTTACTGTAAAGTGTACTTAGAAGTATACGAAAGTATACTATAAAGAAAACTAAGTTGTTCGAAAAAAGTGCTGTTAGTATACTTTGAAAAATTATTTTGAGAAGGGATAATTCACCCTTATAAATGTGATGTAATTTATGCTTTAATATCACTTCCTATACAATATCGTGAATCTACAGACTAATATCATGCAATGTAAAACACAAGTAAGAATTCCGCTATTTAAAGGTCACATTCAGTGCAGTCTTAGTAATCCGACGCTTTATGGGAGCTAGCACTATTGGATTATTCAAAGAAGTTGGAATAGCGCTACAGTATAGTATAGGCCTACTCAGCCCTACTGTATCGTTAATTGTACATGTATATGCATGTGTATATATTTACCTTTTGCATATTGCTTGGCTTAAAAATCATTAAAGCTCGTTTGTTTCGTAACATATTAAACAAGCAAACAAATAAAAGATGATTTAAAGCCAAACTGCTAGAAATTCAAAATGTGGTATTAAAGAATAAAAAATTCTCACCGACCGAAAAGTGTCGGATTGCTGAGTGTGACGTATTATCGCAGGGTCGGATTAAAAGTGATAGTTGCATTTAACTTAATTCATTTTCATTTCAAGATGCATATTAAATTCGGCAGGAATTAAGATAAAACCTCTTTTTCAGAGGAAAGGTAAAGTAATTTCAAAGTTTTTCAAATTTTTGCTTGTTTAAAATACATTATTAAACTAGTTAAGAAATAATGTTGTATTTTTCCAATTTAATTTAATAATTCATGTACAGGTAAATGTACATGTTTTCTCTCGATCCTCTTTAAACCGCATCAGGTCGTGTTATTCCAGGCTTCATAATTCGTCCATTTGTCATCATGAAAGCACAACTTGGCTAGTCATCTCTGTGACAAAATGAGGGCATTTATTAATCCTGTATGATTGATAATGCCCTAGAAATAATGCGAAATTATACGTGATGCTTAGGGAGATAAGGCTTTATATCAATCTTGTCTTTTAATGCAGAAATAAAGACAACATAAATTTTCTACCATAAAATAGCAAACAGAAAAAAAAACACAATTATAATTTGAAATTATTAAACAAAATTGCTCTTTCGTCAAAAACTGAATGCCAAACTTTGAAAAAAAAAAATGTCGAAAATTTATATTCTGATATCAAAATAGGCAATCTCTCATAGCTCCAATGCTCGAAGGAAAAGTCAACTTTATAAGATAGGGGCATCATCCCACAAAGAAAAGCATATTTTTTGCAATTAAGTTGAGTTTTATCTCTCCCAACGACAAATAAGACTGATAAATGGTGATTACCCTTATGAAGATATGTGCGTGAATAAATTATGCATGTTAATTCATAGGCTGCCAAGCTGGTATCCATTATAGGCGTAAAGAGGTCGACATGCATAACTATGATTAAAAAATAAAATATAGATCGGGTATATGCTCTCCTAAAGCCCATATATTAGCATTAAAACAGATTAATTTTAATCACTAATGGCTTCCTTGCATTTTCTGCCTGATTTTCTCCATTAACGTACATATCTTTTAATAACGTAGTTAAAAGTCTTATGACAATTTGCATTTTCATGAATATAACGAAGATGTCATATGTCAAGTATTTAAACAGCTTCAAATACAACAGGTTTAAAGGTTTAAAACAGGTTAAAGTGTTTCAATCATCACAAAATCGATTCGAAACAGACCTGATGCAAGTGCATTCGTGTTCAGAGGGTTGCATACCAGAATAAGCTTTTTTTTCTAAATTATTTTTTTTATTTCATTTTGGAAACTGATAAGAAGAAATGGAATGTACGAGGACCTAGCATAAATATTCTATCATTTGTTTAAATTTTTTGTTTATGTATAGATAAATTCCATTTCATGAAAATGTCTGTAAAGTTTATAATTGTAAAGGGTCTGGTAAACTTTACGGTCATATTTACATGAAATGGAATATACATATACATAAACAAAAAAATTAAACAAATAATAGAACATTTATGCTAGGTCCTCGTACATTCCATTTGTTCCTATCATTTTCCAAAATTAAATAAAAAAATAATTTTGAAAAAAAAGGCTTATTCTGGTATGCAACTCTCTTAAAGCCATTAATTGGGCAAATATTAGGTTGAAAAAAAGCATTTACCCTTTCACCAAAAATAAGGGCATGGTGCCCTTCCAACAAACATCCCCTTGTTACTGAACCACACAACGGTTTCTATAGAAACAGATACCGTTGAGGTAATTGTTAAACAGCCTACTCTATAGAGGATTAAGTATACTGTCATTTGCGTGACCAGTAAAGGTCGCTCTGGAGGACTCAGGCAAGAGAACGTAACGTTGCTGTCACGGGTAACAAACACTTGTGTTATGGCTGCATCATTCACAAGATGCTAGATGACAAGCGGTATTTCTCATTACAACTAATTTGAGAATAGCGTGAGGGACAACAATAAAAAATGGCGATCACATAATGGTTAGTTACTGAAATTCAGAAGATGGTGTATGGGAGGTAGGTCAAACTGACCTGAAACCTTTATAAAATACATGTAGATCCATTTGCTTAGATTAGACCAAAATGGAACTAACAATGACCTTCTGTTAGTATAGTATTAAAGCAAGTGTGTATAAAAAAGTTATTTTCTTAAGTGCTGAAAGCGAATTTTCGATCACTGTCATTTATAAGCGGTGTCTTTTTTTAAGACCACGTGCACTTTGGTGTTATTATTCTATCTTTTTAAAAATAATACAACTGGTCGATTCTCTAGTAGTCTAGACCCATGTATGTTTTTCGGGAAATACATTCTAGAATGCAGAGAATATAAAACAGGTGTCCCACCAAGATTTGGAGCACTAGTTAGGTGGCATATGACAAGTAGTATACGAGGTGATCCTAATAATTTGCATGTACAGTAAAACCTGCTAAAGGTGATCACATAAAAATTGGTCAAATTCAGTCACTGTATACAGGTGGTCAATATAATGTACTGTACATATACAGAAGGAAAACATGTATGTACTAAAACAAATTTATGAAATGTGGTCACTATACAGAGGTGCTGCAAAGTCGCCATATCACCACAGGCTCACCATCTTGGTGAGCACACTGACTAACAGCTACATGGTCATCATATTAAAGCATCATTTAAATGAAATGAAATTCCTAAACTTCTTAACTTTGTTAAGCCAAAACGGATAAAGTGTATTTTTATTATCATCATAATTGGGACATCACTTTCAGCAAAAAATATTAAAGCCTAACAAATCCTTCCCTATTTTTAGAAATCTATATTTCAAACATTATAATGGAATCGAGTGCTTTCTTTGATCTATACTTGATCACTCAATCTTAACTTCTTTACTTCATTGCAAAAATCGGATCTGTCTGTTTAGCACTAATGCTTTCTATAATTGGCTTTGTTGGAGAGATTTTAGGATATATATACAGTATTTTAGGTTTACACCATAAAGAGTGATAAATGCGCATTATACAGTATAATCTATATAATTAAGGGATATCATTCGCTAAATGAACAGCTTAGCATAACTAATACTGCACTTGAAATATTAAGCAAATCAAACAGAAAACATGTATATATATATGTATATATAAATATATATATATATTTCAAATTAAACTTTTGTTCGCAAATGCATAAAGTCTGGTTGATACGGTTTGTTACGTTGCACCATTAATTCAATATTGCTTGATTAAGAGCACAATATGTATTCTCATCCAAAACATCCTAGAAGTTGTTTAGGAAATTTCATCAAGACTAATGCAATTTTCGTTTGAAATTCGATAACAGGCTACTAATTGATGGATGATAATGATGAAAAATTCTCTAGGGTACATCAGGACTGCATGGATTATGACGTAATGAGGTCGCCTCATCAGTAACAATGACACCTAAAATTGCTCACTGTGACGTTAAGGTTTGGTCATGCATAACTACGAGTATGTAACTAGCTAGAAATACAATATCGGAAATTTGCCAGATTTTAGTAGCTAAACCGCCAAAAAAAAAAAACATTCCAGAATGCTGTTTATGCACGGTGCGGCTAACCATTAATAAAAAAAAACAATCAAAAGATTTAAACAATGTCAACAATGACTGTATACATGTCATTGTTGATTGTAATATTATGCGTGTATCGCATCTTCACATGTCAAGCCTCATACAAACCAGTCAAACTCACGAATTTTGAATGGGTCCTTTATAATATGCATTTCATATTACCCTCAGAGCAGCATGCCCGTATATTAATTCAGATAATGGGTTCACCTCATTTCATTTTTCATGGTATTGGTATAGGGAATCTATGGCGACACGGCCACCAGGATGCCCTCTGTTCTATAAATAACGTTAGGCAATTAATTTAATTCTGACATTTGCATACAAATTTTAAATGCAAAATCATGCTGGTAACAGCTTGTTCGTTGCCAGGCTCGCATTTTCGTCAAAATAGAATCCCCATGAATACCCAACTTCAAATTATTTCCACCTGGAAATCATTGTCCGCGCATTAATACCAAACCCATGGAAAAATCACGAGGGCGGAAATCAGAAACCATTTTTGCATCAAAAATCTGCTTTGTTTTCAGATAAGACCCCATCTCATATAATTGCTGGGTTAAACCAACATTCTGCTTCCTATATAGTCAGCAATGCAAATTAACCTATAGGACCATATTGTTGCTGGATGATTGGATACGAATTATCAATTCATATTTTTTTTTAAAAACATTCATAGCTGTTTTTTCAGTCCATTCGCTCCAAAAGCAATTGCTTGATTCGTTGGTGTAAAAGGGTTAACGCCGTTTGTGGTCTACATTATATGTATATACGTACACTGCATATGTAATCCTATAGAATATTTATAAGTGCCATAGACAGAATGGCGAGATATTTGACAAGGGAATGCAACTGTTCATTAATTTTATCCTGAAATCTGTTACCGTTATGGTAAAGTTAGCACTGACCGTAAAAAGTTGTGACACTAACCAGAAAAACCATAGCATTTTTTTTTAAATAACGTATATGGCGTTTGACACGAATCGTATAAGGGTCATAAACTATAGGCCTACTATGCTAAACTAAAATTTCTGAAACGTTTACGAAATAAAACTTGAAAAAAAATCACAAGCTGTGAAAAGCTGACATGCAGGTGGCGCATTTTACAACATGAGAAATCAGAGGCGCTTATGATGTGTCGTGTTGTGTCGTTGCATAAACACGCCTCCAACGCCAAACGGGGCCAATTATAACATTCTGAATAAAATCATCTGAACGATTCGTATGTAGGTGTAATCGAATATGTACTGTTTTGTCGTGTTCGCCAAACAAGAACATGTCTGCTCTGCATTTCAGTAACCATGGATTTGTTTGATTCAAGACAAGTTAGAATTCGTAAACGGACCTATATAGCCTACTACATGTTTAGAAAATCGTTATAATTTAAATTTCAGTGTTACATGTAGGCCTACATCAAAATACATCGATGAATATAAAAGTTTGCAGATTATATATAAAAAAGTATAAAGATTAAAGAACAAGTTGTTTAAAAACAAAATAAGCCTGCATAATTTAAAATGTATTCAGCAGGAATTTCGTTTAAATATCTTAATAAATGCATATAATGTAATTTGCTGCAACAACTTTGTTCAATTTTATAGGTGTATTCGACTCATTTGAAATACCGTTTACTCACACAAAAAATGCCGTATTTTAATGAAATTTTATAATCCAATAAAGAAAATTAATTTAAATAAATCAATTACTACCTGATGAAGAAGATAAAACATAAAAGTATTCCTGCTAACCTAATCTTAAATTAAATCTGTGGTTCAGTGAACCGCTTAGTGGAGAAAAACGCCACATAAGTAGAGGAGAAAAAAAGATCAACTTACCTTTCACTTCTATTTCAGGTAAATCCACCATTGATCTTAAGATTCGTACTTAATTAATGTCTGAAGCAAATCTGAGAGGCACAACCTGCTAACTGTTGCATTTGTCTCGGATGGTCTAAAATTGTACATCCCTATAGAGAAGGCGCAAAAAAATTGAAAGGTATGAAGCGGGGCAATCTTATTGGTAGAAGAATTGGCGGTTGCTATGGTAACAAAGAAACAAGACAAGAACGCACGTGCGTGTTTACTATCTTTCTGGGAATACATGATGCTCCTGTGGACACGTGCATCTAAAAACACATTCATCAGCTTCTGAGAATGCTATAGAGAAATTAAATTAGCGTCACATGCATAAATACTATGCTTAATTGCAGATAAAATTTACAAAAAAATGCTTTCGTCTGTAGTGTTATTATGATAAAAATCGATAAAGGGATGCCACAGAAGGCTTCCGTTCTAAATACTGATCCGCAACCTAAATTAAGTTTTTTATAATGTAGTAATCCTTACAGACACCTCAACCGTCCGGCGTTTTTACTCAATTTCAGCTACATTAAAGCATTAAAATTTAGTTACATGTAATTTATTCCTTACTTTTGATCATTTAAGGGGCCGTCCATAAATTACATCACTCAAAGCACTGGGGGGGGGGGTGAAATTGTCACACATTTGTGATGATACGTGACGAGGGTTAGGGGAATTAAGAAATGTGACGTCATATCAGAAAATCAAAATACGCTACTCAGTTTTCCATTGCCCCCTTTTGAATACATGTTTTCTCCTACAATATCAGAGTGCAGCGCCACATTATGAATACAATAGGGGGCAGAGCTTTGTGACGTCATATTTGAGAGGGATCTGACTTTTTTTGACCAAGTGTGACATAGGTGGTGAGTCAAAAATCAGCCAAAATCGTGTGACGTCATTTATGGACAGCCCCTAAGGTTCAAAACTCACTGAAGCAAGCCTACACATGCAACCTTACATTTCAAAAGCCATTTTCTCCATAACTTATAAAAATACATTTGCTCAATATTCATCACGTTTTGGTCCATTCAGCTGGATATTTCATTTCGTCAAATTCAACTTCATGCATAAGCTCACAATTGCATATACATGTATTTGAAAACGGGATGTCTTTGATGGGACACTAGCTGCCCCCTAGCGGACAAATGATGAAACTACAACTTCTAAAAAACATTTATTTAAAAAATACCTGGAGGAAATACATTTAAAAAAATAGCCAGCTGGATGCACCATAACGTGATGAGTATTGAGCAATTTTTTTATTAATTTATTTTTATAAGTTAATAATTAATTTTTGAAGAAAGTGTAACACCTTCTTCACACCAACGTTGATGTAGATCAACTGATGTGGATCAAGAAAACTTTTGCGTGTTAATTCAC
>JAQGCC010005132.1:0-11998 GCA_034698905.1 Xestoiulus laeticollis
GTACGAAGATACTCTGGAACATACGTCATGTAAGAAAAAACTGAAACATATGCCGCGTATGAAGAAAATAGGACATATACGTCTTGTACGAAGTAACTTTGGGACATATACGTACAGGTCCTATACAAAAACTCTTGGACGTACGTCGTGTACGAAGTAACATTTGGGACATATACATGCAGGTCCTGTACGAGAAACTCTTGGACGTTTGTTGCGTACGAAGAACCTTGTGCTTACGTCTTGTACGAAGATACTCTGGAACATACGTCATGTAAGAAAAAACTGAAACATATGCCGCGTATGAAGAAAATAGGACATACGTCTTCTACAAAGAAACTTTGGGACAAATACAGGTCCTATACAAAAACTCTTGGACGTACGTCGTGTACGAAGTAACATTTGGGACATATACAGGTCCTGTAAGAGAAACTCTTGGACGTTTGTTGCGTACGAAGAACCTTGTGCTTACGTCTTGTACGAAGTAACTTTGGGACATACAGGTCCTATACAAAAACTCTTGGACGTACGTCGTGTACGAAGAAACTCGTGCGTACTTATTGTACAAAGATACTCAGGAACATACATCACGTAAGAAAAAACTGGAACATATACCGCATATGAACGCATATGTACCGCATATACATCTTGTACGAAGTAACTTTGGGACATATACAGATCCTGTACGAGAAACTACTGGACGTGCATACGTCGTGCATACGTCTTGTACAAAGAAACTCGTACATACATCTTGAACGAAGATACTCTGGAACATACGTCATATAAGAAAAAACTGGAACATATGCCGCGTATGAAGAAACTGTGACATACATCTCGTACGGAGTAACTTTGAGACATATACAGGTCCTGTACGAAAAACTCCTGGACGTACGTCGTGTACGAAGAAACTCGCGCATACGTCTAGTAAGAAGAAACTTTAGGACACACGTCATGTACGAAGAAATTGTTCCCAGACATGCAGCGTACGAAGAAATTCTGACATAAGTCCCGTACGCCAAGTCCATACGTCATGTACGAAGAACCTTGGAGTTGAGACGACCATTGACTCGGATGAAGACCTCGCCGCAGGAATAGTTGTGGCTGCAGAAACTCTTCGCGATATGCTTGGAATCTTTGCGCTTGTACGTTGCTTAGACATTGTCATGCGTGCGGTGGTGTTGGCGGTCACCTTTTGCAAATAAATAAACTTGCTCGCAGTCACTTTATTTCGCTCCATCTTATCTGGCCACTCCTATACATGTGTACTTCGACGATACTGATGCTGATGTATCAGTTCTACCATCTGCGCTCTTCCGCAACACGTGTTGCGGAAATGCTGTTGCACCGGCTTTTGGTTTTACACCCGTTTGAAAAATTTCATCCGTTTGAATAATTTCATCCATCATCTTCGACCGATGACTGAACTCTGCATCTTGAGATTTAAGCATCCGCAATGATCTTGACAGCCGTCGGTGTAACCGCACTTCCATTTCCATTTGCAACCCCATGTAACGTAGTAATTTTCGGAGTAATATTTTAAATTTGCGCATTACGTATTACAATTTACAAACCCGTAAGGTGACATCCGCGGACATACAATCAGTGACGTAAAATCGTCTGCTTCGGTGATCGCCATCTTTGATAAAATTATTGTAAAGTTTGCGACACATTTTAGATAAAGCAAAAAACAATTTCTAAAAAGTAAAAGAATATAAACGTTGTTATTAAAAAGTAAACGGTGAAAAGTATTTTGAAATTTGAAGTCCATATCTGCGCTCGTAATAGAACGAGAAACAAAATTTTGTTTCTTGATTTAGTCTCGTGTCGTTTTGATGTTTTTTTAATGTCGCTTTTACGAAAGCTAAAAGCATAAAAAGAAATTGAACAAAACGACTTTTTGTTTTATTTTTCTATTTTCCCATCTTTCAAAACGCTCTTTTACGATATCATATTCTAGGAAATGTCATCGCTCGTAAAAGTTTACGCTAAAATCATTACTCTACAGTGCGCACACATTCTCACGTTTAAATTTCAAAGATCCAAGATGGCAGCTTCCAAGATCCCCTTAAGTCTAGTCTTACCGAACAGATATAGAAACGCGGAGAAAGTTTTACGAGACATCTTCGTTTACCGACATTAACAAAACTCGTAAGTCTAAACTTGACGCGCCTCTACACGTACATTACATTCTTGACTTTTCTGATCAGTTTAGATTAAAATGTCGTTTTTTCATTTCAAATTCCTAAAGTTTTTCTGACATTTGTTTAACGGGTTTCTTTCGCCATGTACGAGCGTACCAACCGCTCAAACGTACGAATACCTCGTGTATTTTTTCCCCAATTCTTTTCCCTACGCGGTTGTTTTTTTATGATTCCAGCATTCCTTAATTGCAATCTTAATCTTGCCTTAACAATACCTCTACGTACCTAGTTTTCGATCGAATGGTCTTTCCATCGAAATAAACCTTTTCAAACGGATTATTAAAACCGAGCTTGAAATACGGGGAATCAACCGAGAGAAATCCGTACGATAATCGTATATCCTAAAACCATTAAAAATCACATGTTTTTAAAAATGAATCAAGCGTTTACGCTTAGAACATGTTATCGCGAGTACTTGTCGAGCATTGCATAAAGACGTATTTGTTGAAATGCGATTGATATCGAAAGATTTCAAAATTATGATGTCTAGCTTTAAATATCTCCAGAGGAAGAAATCCATAATATGAAGATTTGGTTAAGGACCTTCATTAGTATGGATAAGTTCCACGAAACCATCTTAACGAAAGTCCGATAAATTTACGATGACGTATGTTCGTATACGACTGATTGTACTTGTACGCAAAATATATTAGTAATTGGACAAGATATTAATGATCGTATGCGAAACATTTTTTTTAGCTCGACAAGGGTGCCGCAGCGGAAATAGTTTGAGAACCGCTGTTCTACGTAACCATCTTAACGAAAGTCCGATAAATTTACGATGAAATACGTACTTGTTCGTACTTGAACGTAAAATATATCAGTAATTGGACAAGATATTATTGATCGTATGTGCAACTTTTTTTAGCACGACAAGGGTGCCGCAGCAAAAATAGTTGTTCCACGTAACCATCTTAACGAAAGTCCGATGAATTTACGATGACGTATGTCCGTATAAAACTGTTCGTACTATACGTAAAATATATCAGTAATTGGACAAAACATTAATTATCATACGTGAAACATTTTTTTTTAACCCGCTAAGGGTGTCGCAGCAAAAATAGCTGTTTCACGTAACCATCTTAACAAAAGTCCGATGAATTTACGATGACGTATGTCCATATATGACTGTTCGTACTTATACGTAAAATATATCAGTAATTGGACAAAATATACATTAAATGATCCTACGTGCAAATATACGCGTATATTACAAGCGGATATCAAACTACGCGACTAATTAAAATATAATTTTTCCATTGTAGATGGCCCTATAAGTTCCCTTATATTTCTCCATCCTTATATATTCGTAAACATGTCTAGCCGGTCTTTATTTAGGCCCTGCAATTGTCTCCTTTTTAGTAAAGGGCCATCTTGCCCTTTTCGAAGCCAGAATAATAAGATGGCCACCGAGGGGTGCTGAACCGGAATAAGTCTTAAGCTGAAACAATCGTGGCTGAGGGGTCCTCCCCCTGGTGGTGCTAGATGAGAGGTCTTTTCGATCTGTCTACAATTAGAGGACGCCATGGAGTGAGTTTTGGGGGTTCTAGCTATCGATTTTTAGAAGAAGAAGAAGAAGAAAGTCTTCGCTCAAGCGTCTTAAGACGTTTCTCATTTCGGTTTCACCGCCTTGTTATCCGAATGAGGGTCATCAAACCCGATGAGGGTCCACCATGTTAAAAATCATTTAAGCTGTTTTACAAAACTATCTCAAATTGTCGCTGTCTTTTTTTAAAAAAAACTAAAATGCACAAAATAGCTTTGCGAGAAACACGTTCTTACGGTTCTTCGATCCGCGATATTTAAAAATGTGATTCTCTAACGCGAAGAAACACAGATCATGCTAAAAATTTATTAATTTAAAACAGATACAAAATAGAGTTAAAATAAACATTTGTACGCAAAAGTTACCTAAGTTTCGGACATTTTTATCCGTCTACGATTGCCTCGTACGAACCCGTACTTTCTCGGACATCAAATTTACCACCATTTTAAGTCATTTATTATTTTAAAGACGTCTGTGGTTTAAAAATAAATGTAGTTGAATGTTTTTCATTTTAAAGCGCAATGCGCGTTGCCCTTATAATTTCATTTCTTCTTATTTTGTTAACCGTGTTTTTTTACCCTTCGTCTACGCTTTGAACATGTTTACACTCTTTTTTGAACAAATTTAAAAAAAATCTAAAACAAAACTGAGATTTAACTAGATAAAAAATAAGATTAATTGCATATGAAATGCTTTTGTTCGGATCTTAGCATAATGCTACAAAAGTTTAGCGCAGCAAGATTTTCACGAAGATTTTAACGAATGAAATTACTTAAAATTGTTTTATCACTACATTGTTACATTCATCAAAAAACTTTTTCACATTAATTTTCTATAAATGTACACAATTGCGTGTTTAAGAAAATTGAATTTTCTACGCTTTGACTCATATCCGAGTCTAAAATATCATGAAAAAGCCGCAAACATGTACAGTGTAGGTTGTACTCTGACACCCTTGTTGGCCTAAAAAAATGTTGCGTGTACGATCATTTATTTTTTTGTGTAATTACTGATATATTTTACGTACAAGTACGAACAGTCGTATACGGACATACGTCATCGTAAATTCATCGGACTTTCGTTAAGATGGTTACGTGGAACAACTATTTTTGCTGCGACACTGACTGTTATCGGGCTAAAAAAATGTTGCGCGTACGATCATTAATATCTTGTCCAATTACTGATATATTTTACGTACAAGTACGAAAATGCGTCTTTGTAAATTCATCAAACTTTCGTTAAGATGGTTACGTGGAACAACTATTTTTGCTGCGGTACCGTTATCGGGTTAAAAAAATGTTGCGCGTACGATCATTAACATCTTGTCCAATTACTGATATATTTTACGAACAAGTACGAACAATTGTACGTCATCGTAAATTTATCGGACTTTCATTAAGACGGTTACATAGAACAGCGGTTCTGAAACCATTTTCGCTGTGGCACCTTTGTCGGGCTAAAAAAATGTTACGTGTACGATATCATTTATATTTTATCCAATTAGTGATATATTTTTTGCGAACAGTCATATACGGACATACGTCATCGTAAATTCATCGGACTTTTGTTAAGATGGTTACGTAAAACAGCTATTTTTGCTGCGACACCGTTATCGGGCTAAAAAAATGCAGCGGCACTCCTGACATACGGTCGTGGTACCCAGTTTGAAAAGTGCTAACGCATGTGACGCATGGAAAAATTTGAAATTTCAAAAAATGGATTTAATTGATTCCGTCGCGCAAATCATCCGCATATTTCGATACTTGTTGTTGCGTTGAATAAGAAAAAGTCTAAAATGGCTGGCGCTGGGTTGTTTCGTGAATAAAAGCAAATCGTTCGCTGCTTTTTTTATTACTGCTTTTCTCTTGTGCTTCTAGTAAGAGAAAAACGCTTTTCTCCCTTTTCATCCGACTGCCTTTTTTTTTTTTTTATTTCATCCTCCCTCCGAATGACGAAAATGGAGCGATGAACCCGAACGGATCGTAAGAAAAGGAGAAAAAAAAAAAAGTCTTTCTCATTGGGATTAACTCCGATTTGCTACTCTTATGATCTTTTATAATTTATATTTACGTTTCGACTTAATAGAAATGAGGCTCCGATTCCACTTTTACGACACAGTTCGCTACTTTACGACATCGCTAAGATAAAAATTGCCTTTTCACTCTTTTCTTATACTGAAAACATCTTTTGGTTTGAACATGTTTGATTCTATCGTCTACTTTTTAGCGATGGTTATAAGCGGGAAAACTTCGCTAGATTTCTTAAGATTTCACGACACCGCGTTTGTAAAAAAAAAAACATGTTGATGGAAGGAATGTAAAACATCTTTGCGGAAAATTCAAATTTTTTTCATACTTCACGCGTTTGCGAGTCTGCGATCGACACATTTATACTTCGCGTGTTTGTCACCGAGAAATACGAAAACACAAGCGGTGTTCGCTAGGGTACCGTGAAAGGGAAATCTCTTAGAATTCGCTATAATAACATCTCTTTGATATTAATGAAATACCGACAGCGAACGAACATGGCAGAAATATTCTTCGCGTTCGCATGTGGTGAAATTTCAGCGCTACGATAAATATAATCGCAAGTACAAAAATTTACTTTACGTGTTGCATTCGGATAATTTTTTTTACACCTGACACAAAAAAAAAATATTTTTTTTAAACCAAGGTTTTGCATCGGTACTTTTACCGGACCCGGAGAAAGGGTTTTTTAACGGTGGATCAGCATTCATAAAAAATGTATCCGAATGCAACGCGCAAAGTACATTTTTGTACGCGTTAATAAATTTATCCACGGTTTTCAAACTTCTAACCTTTCCAAAACTTATACGCTTCAAATTTGACCTTTTCTTCGAAATCCTCATACAAAAAAAATGCACCGCGTGTTTTTTTTTTAATTTTGAGGTGACAAGTTATAAAATGGAAATTTATATTTGATCTTTTAATGAATTTAGATTAGATATGATGAGAAATTTAGATGGAAATTTTATGTCTCGCGTGGTTTTTACGTTCGTTTAGAGCAGCGACATTCAAACAAAGTTCAGCGCAGATATTTTTAACGGTTCTGCGGCTGTTAAATTATTTAAATTATAAACAATACAACTAAATTCAATCTCAAATATCTAAATTTCTATTTTATAACTTGTCCTCCTCAAAATTAAAAAAAACATGCGGTGCATTTATTTGTACGAAGATTTTGAAGAAAAATTCAAATTTGAAGCGTAGAGTTTTGAGTTTGAAGTTTGAAGAGTATAACATAAAGTAACCGATATAGTCTACAGTGTGAAATATTATAAACAAAATATATGACATATTATAAATTAAACACCTACGATTACATAAAACACATTTGTTATAATACAGGGTTCCAGCATTTTTTTTTGAGAATGAAATTCCCTGACTTTCCAGGTTTTTCCATGTCATTTTTAAATTTTACCATAACTTAATTAACTACTTTTTTACTTAGTAAATTATTTATTTAAGGGAAATGGATAAAAAAAATTTGAAACATGAACATTTGAAACTAGTAAAAAGATAAATTGGCCGCATAATTTTCCCAACATTCTCTCGGTCAGAAAAATTCCAGGACAAATTTGAAAAATTCCACGACTTTTCCAGGTTGTTCCATAATCATTTTAAATTCCCTAGAAATTCCAGGTATTTCCAGGTTGTGTGAACCCTGTAATATGATCAAAAGTGATTACGCGGACATCAGATCCACGCATCTTCGCGTCTCATATTTCTGCGCACTCCTCATTGTCATATTTTAATACGTGTCATAATTAAACTTTTATTAATAATATTACCACCTGTATACATTGACCAATTTACCCATTTTTTGGGTGTAAAAAGGCTTTACTGTATTTTCAAAATAATTTATTATTTAATGTTCTCCAGTCATAACTTAGTAAGTTTACGGCATAATTTTTCTCGGTCAGAAAAATTCCAGGACAAATTTGAAAAAAATTCCCTGACATTCCAGTTTTTTCCAGGCACTCATACAGGTATTTGTGCACACACCCCACTGTCATATTTTAATATGTGTCATAATTAAACTTTTAGTAATAACTTTTATGATATATATATTGTCCGCGCGCGAATGTGGGGTGTCCTAAGCGTATTCATATCGCGTATCTCCCCTTCGGAATCCCAATTGAGCTTGATATTAAAAACAACGCCCTTTTTTTTATTGAGAAGCTTATCATTATTCATTCTTTCTTCTTCCAAGCATTCTCATCCCCCTAACAATAGGTTAGATAATGAAGTTATCGCTCTTTTGTACGCCATGGCGAAAGGGTGTCTCGTAAGTCCATGCCGTATCGCTGTGAATCCTAATAAAATGGGATGAACTTCATAGATTCCTAGATTCCTAGATTCGTGGAAATTGATTAATACGTATGTGAGTGCGGAGGGGGAAATGCGAAGAGCCGAGGCTTCGATCGATTCACTCGCGACGCAATCTACGCATTTGCAGTTCTTCGCTACTGAAAAATAAGAAAACTGTATCGAGAGCAAGGGGCATCTCATAGGTCAACTACGAAATTGACCTTTGAACTAGATGGAAAATAATTATAAGAAAATGAGAAAGTGTCGCGGCTAAAAATCCGGTCGGGGAAAAAGCGCTTACCGCCACATGTATTGTATTTTTGCATTTATATTGCATTTTCTTAGATGTATAAGCATTTATGACATATTTATTGTCAATATATGTAAGAAAATGTATGAAAATAACGAATAAAATAACATACATTACATAAAGTGCGAAGCAGGAAGCTTTCAGGGGCAAAGTTTTATCACGGTACAGGGTTGTCCATTTTGAGATATTGTAAGATATATTATATTATCTCATGACCAGATATATTGTGATTATTAGAAATAAAATGCTTGAAATAAAGCTGCATTAACAAAAACATAAAAAGGGCATTTTTAATAAATAGGCAAACCATATAAACATGAAAGCAATGCAGGAAAGCCCTCACATTTTTTACAAGTATTGCTTTAATATAATTGTAGTACAGTATGGTCCATTTTCTTATGTTTTAATATAAGATAGTTCCAATATGCTCCAGTAATGTGATTTATATTATAAATATGCTTAAAATAAGACTGTATTAACAAAAATCCGAAAAACGGCATTTTTAGTTAATAGGCAAACACATTTACAAGTATTTTTAACATATGTTCAAGCATTTTTAACATTTTTTCAAGTATTTTTAACATTTTCAAGTACTTTTAACTTATTTTCAAGTATTTAAAACATTTTAAAGCATTTTTAACACATTTTCAAGTATTTTTTTAACATGTTTAAGTATTTTTAACCATATTTTCAAGTATTTTTAACATATTTTCAAGTATTGTGACATGTTTAAGTATTTTTAACCATATTTTTAAGTACTTTTAACATATTTTAAGTATTTTTAACATATTTTCAAATATTTGTAACATATTTTAATGTATTTTTAACCTTTTTAAATATTTTTAACATACATGTATTTTTAACACATTTTCAAGTATTTTTAACATATTTTCAAGTATTTTTAACATGTTTTCAAATATTTTTAACATACATTTTTAAGTATTGTTAACATATTTTCAATATATTTACAAGCAATGCGGGAAAGCCCACATTTTTTTACTTACAGGGGCAAACTTTTACATGTGGTATGGTTCAGGTTAATCTATTTTGTTAAATTTCAATGTTAAATAGTTCCAATATGTTTACATAACGAGATTTGTATAAATAAAACGCTTAAAATAAGACTAAAATATTAAAAATACTAAAAAAAAAGGTCAATTTTGTACATAGGCAAACACTGCAAGCAGGGAAGCATTGCTGGAAAGCTCGATATCCAATTATCAAGGGCAAACTACTTTTATTGTACAGGGGTGTCCCATAAACACGTCTTGTTAGGAATTCAAGCTGTAGGGTACTAGAATGAGTCCAATGCTATGGGGAGGTTAGAACGAAATCGAGATAAAAGCCCTATTGGTTTAATTAACGGTCGTTCGATCAATGTCTATATGAAGGGATGACCCTCCGGAATGAATAACCCCCTTCATTGTCATTGTAATACCGGCACTATAAACGGCCTTTTAATGCCAGTCGAGGTTAACTCGGACCCTCCGCAACAACATGCTAGGATTAACCTATCACGATGTGTCACCGCGCAATATACACCCGCGGACACACGGTGCACGGGGAAATTATACAACGCAATAGCTGTCATTTTATATACATGTATATATTGTCCGCACAAATTTATTACCCTAGTTGGGATATAATATTTGGGAGAAAAAATTGCTATCACATATGGAATTATCTGTATATTTTGATATATTTCGTACGGACAATACGTACAGCGTGCCGTATGTCCGATAACGGTTACGATCAAATAATATTCCTGGAAAAATTCAAGGATATTCAGGCTTATCTCCTAATTTCTAAGAACCTATTTGAAACCCTATTTTCAAGTATTTTTAACATATTTTCAAGCATTTTTAAATACATGTATGTTCAAGCATTTTCAACATATTTTCAAGCATTTTTAACATATGTTCAAGTATTTTTAATATGTGTTTAAGCATTTTTAACATATGCTCAAACATGTGTTCAAGTATTTTTAACATATGTTCAAGTATTTTTAATGTGTTTAAGCATTTTTAACATATGCTCAACTATTTTAAACATGTGTTCAAGCATTTTTAACATATGTTCAATAATTGTTAACATATTTTCAAGCATTTTTAACATATTTTTAAGTATTTTTAACATATTTTTAAGCATTTTTTTATCATATTTTCCAGCATTTTTAACATATTTTTAAGTATTTTTTAACATATATTTAAGTATTTTTTAACATATATTTAAGTATTTTTTAACATATTTTTAAGTATTTTTTAACATATTTTTAAGCATTTTATCATATTTTCAAGCATTTTTAACATATTTTTAATTATTTTTTAACATATTTTTAAGCATTTTTTATCATATTATCAAGCATTTTTAACATATTTTTCAGCATTTTTAACTTGCATGTATTTTCACGTGTTGTTAACATAGTTACTGGTATTTTTAACATACTGTATTTACAATATATTTATCACATTATTTAAAGCTAGAAGTTATAACCCGCAACGCTTAGGAAATAACCCGAGGCCGCAACTTAAATTTCCATAATAATTGACGAGGTTTTTTTTTTTTTTAAAAGATGTGTTAAAAGTTTCATTAGATTATCCAATATTTTCCAGAAGACTGGCCATCCATAAAAGTGTCCTTATTTTCCACCTACATGTACATACGTATATAGGGCATGCACATATGATTTTGCGCAGGCGTTCGTCATGCGTCTGCCGCCGCGTGTTCGGTTAATTTGGCCTCGCCGCAAACGACGTCATTTCCTCCATTTTTCATCTCCCTCAACGACCATTTTGAGCTTCTAAAGCGACTTTAATTTTGATTTTTCTTCTTTGTTTATGTCATTAAACCCGACTCGAGGAGAGACGTCCCAAAACGACCGTTTCGACAAATAACGCATCTTACGAGACATCTCTTCGGAGAGCGCTAGTCTAAGGAAAAGGGTCGACCCCTGCAAAATCAACACCTTAAACACTCCCCCAGGTGAAACAACATCACGTGGAAATGGGCCAAATTTTACATTTATTTCTTAAGACATGTTTGTCTTAACAACGTGTCTTACGGCACATTTGCGAACACCGTTTGTCGTAAATCACCGCACGCGAGCATTTAAAACTGCCTAAAATGTGTATATAAATTAAGACAAAATCGTACAAATGTCTTAAAACAGACTGTTAGGAAAAGTGTCTTAAGAGATAAGTTCTATGCTTTCACACATTTTTTAAACACTGAAATTGTCTTATGAACAAAACTGTCTTAATCTTATGTTTTAATGCTGTTAAGTGTTTTATTTTTATGCTTTAACACAATTTGCCAAATGGGAAATGTTTGTTAATCCCATAAGACATTTTTAACACTGAAAATGTTTATAAATATAGTCTTATGAAAAAAAAAAGGGCTTTTGTCTTATGTCTTATGAGAGGATCTTGCAAAAAAGTGTCTTAATCCTAATAATCTTAAGGAGGAACTGAACTGCATGTTTTGCTATGGGGAAATTTTAAAACCTACTTTTAGAAAAAACTACCTGTTTTAATACGAAAATAAAAATTGATAAAAATGCAGTATTTTTGTAGCTACTGCATGATCAAAATTTCATCATTTTCCCATTTATAGG